>JANAVB010031617.1:26592828-26677828 GCA_029216955.1 Iris pallida
TCCTTCTCATATCTGCCATTCTATATATTTTTTATTTTTATTTCATGTGACATTTGTTCTTTTGTTAAACTTGGAGTGTAGAAACCGAGATTGCATCATTTGTCAGCTAGTGGCAGAATTTTGTACACAATTTCCTGGAGCCCTTTCATTTTGGTATTGTTTGCATTGCCAACCCCGTGTCAAAGGAAACTGCACGAAACATGAAATGTTGCATTAGTTGCTTTAAATTAAGCATACTCTATAAATAAAGCATATAATTGTTGGCAAACTTACTTGTGAATAAGGGTTTACCATGTAGTTAATTTTCAAATTATTTGGGTTTAGTGAGTAAGTAATGATGAAAATCCTATTAAGTTTTTGTTTTGGAAGTTATTTTGTTGCAGAGGGTTTGTTCCAGGACTAGTTGTGTGTCCTCTTTATTGATAATCATTCACTTTCTGCGTACTGATTATTGTGAGTATAATGGAAATTGCTATGGAGCTTTTAGAGATGAATAAGATATAATGCATGTATCTTGGACTTATTAAGTCAAAAGAGACATTGAGGAGTTAAGTCTATCATCTTGCTTTCAGTATTCTGTATGAAATATTCTATATTTCAAATATCTTCTGAATAAAGTACATTGTAGTTAAGAAAATCTGTCCCGTACCTTCTCATGAACTTAGCATATTTGGTACTTACTCATAATACTCAGCAGTAGTAAGAGTGAGATTTATGTGAACTTTTCTTTGCTAAATTTTAAGTGCAGTTTTCTTTGAGCGAGGTGACAGAGAGACGATGTGCGAGGGAACATAATGGTACAGGTTATAAATATGCAATATAGGAATCAGGCTTGAGCTAATTATATGATGGTTATCGACTCCTAAGGAGCAGCTTTTGTGCGTCATTATTGTTATCCTTAAATGTAAATATATCATGATACGGCATACATAAACTTCTTCTCCAGGCTGAATATTTTAACCCGTCTTATGTTTAAGATATTTCGATTATCCAGAAAAAGAGATTGAACCGGCAGAAGAAAACGAAGGCATATGATTTGTCTTCCCTTGCCGAGTTTTTTCCAGATTTGAGTGTTTTCCAACATCCAGCTGATGCAACCAATGCCAAGTTGAACCGCAGGTCCAGGAAGAAACTACTGTAAGGAACTCCCTCCTTCTTATTTGGAGTTCCCATTGTATGTCATTGCATCTTCTTAAAGTCTAAGATACATGCGTTGTATCTTATTGTTGCAGAGGTTGAGCTTAAAGGACAGGAAGCATCCCTATGGTATTCAGGGAGTTGGAGAATATTTGTCCAACTTAGGTTTCCATTCGTGTTCCTTTTTCTAGTATTAGACCATTGTATGTACAAATTTATGGAACATATAAGTTTCTAAATTTTTTTGTTGTTGCCTTTTTCATTGTTGCATTTGGTTTTACTTCTAGTTCAGAATGTCAACGTTTCTTTTAATGTTCGATCAGGCATGTATATAATGTACTTTATGATATCTATGTAATGTTTTATTAAAAGAAATTTTTTCGTATTGTAGTTATAATCATATTCAACCACGTATCCATTTTCATTGATATGTAGGGGACAATCTTCAGATTTTAAGACGAGCTGAAGAGTCAACGGAAGCATGTAAACAGCTTGAAGAAAAAAAATCTTTGTGGTCCAAGATAATGATGAGGTTAGTATGTTACTGATATACATATGAAAATAAAGATACTATAAAGGTCTCCTTAACGTCATCCTGATATTTTTGAAACTTTTATGTCCAAGATGCTGAGAGGACTAATACCTCTTTTGCAGGTCATGGAGATGCTTGTTGACATTGTTCACTTCTTACACCTGGAGATTTATGATGTCTTTGGGAGCGTTGGTATGTCTTTTTCTGGAAAATCTTCTTTTTACTTATAGTGTCATTGTCTTTCCTCCATTTACCAGTGTAAGCATGATCGAATTGCAAGTGTATATCAGTTCCATATAATTTGCACATTTGCTCCAAAATTATAGTGTTTAAATTACTGCAAAGTGCAAATTATACAACTCTTAAATTGTGTGTGGTATAATATATTATGTAGATTCGCTGCTCATGTCATATTAAGTAGTGGATACAAACAGGAAGATAACAGTCGCTCAACCCGGTTCTTGGGTATTAAACATTATTGGCCTACCTGTAAGATACATGAAATTTCTTTTCTTGTAGGACTAGTGCATGAAGTACAAATCTAAGAGGACTGCTGAGGGATTTGGGGTTACTCTACTCTAGAGGGACTATAGATCTTGAAGTTTCAATAGGAGGAACTTATCTGTTTTCCATAAATCTAACACTTGAACACAAACTTTAAGTTGATGTGAATCACTTGCATATATAACACAATTGATTGAGGCATAGAAACTTATTTGTTCTTTGATACAGTTGATATATGATAAAAAATAAAACTTATTCTTCTCTGATAGAATTGATATCGGTTTATACAAACACACATACTGACTAACTCGATTTCTCTTGTTCTCTCAGGAACTACATGTAAAATGAAGGTTGTACTGTGATGTGAGGGATGTGCGGGTTCAATGTATTTTGATTTACTTGTATAAATAGGTTTTAGATGTTTAAGATGTTGTACAAAAATTGTATACTTTGGTTATTTCGATGTGGTTGGATGTTGTGGTGTACGAACACATATTTGTTAATATAAAAATTGTGTATTATAGTTCTTTGATCTTTGCGATGTTTTGAATTATATTGATATTATAGTTCTTTGATCTTTGCGATGTTTTGAATTATATTGACTCCGACCTAGTTGACGGATCTGCAACCGTCAAGATACCCATTTCTTGACGGTTTTTCCTCGTCAAGAAAAGCCATTAATCTTGTAGTTATTATTTTAGCGTTCAGATACATGTTGTAAAAGGATAGAGAGGGATCATTTACAGCGTTCAGATATGTGTTGTAAAAGATGAAGAGCAGTCATTTACAGCGTTCAGATGCGTGTTGTAAAAGATTTAGAGGGATCATTTATAGCGTTCAGATGCATGTTGTAAAAGATCATTTACAGCTTTCAGATGCGTGTTGTAAAGATGGAGATTAGTCATTTGCAGCATTTCGTGCGTGTTGTAAAAGATGTGAATGTGCGTTGTAAATAATAGGGTCATTTATGGCATGACCTTTTACGGCACAAAAATGTACGCCGTAAAAGATCATTTACGGCACGTTTTGCGTACCGTAAATGATCATTTTTCTTGTAGTGCAATTCTAATAAATGGATTAATGCCATAAAAAAGTTGGAATCAATAGCACATAATAAATTCTGGGATTTAGTAGAATTGCCTATAAATTTGAAAATAGTCGGTTGTGAATAGGTCTTTATGACCAAACGTGAATCAAATGGCAATATTGAACGACATAAAGCAAGATTAGGAGCCAAAGGTCACAACCAAAAGGATGGTATTGATTACAAGGAAACCTTTTTTCATGTTTCAAAGAAGGATTCACTTAGAATCATCTTGGCATTGGTTGCTAATTATGACCTAAATTTACACCAAATGGATGTGAAAACAACGTTTCTAAACGAAAATTTAGAAGAACAAGTTCATAAGGCTTTCTGTTTGAAGGTAAAGAACATAAGGTCTGTAAAGTAAATAAATCAATTTATGGACTTAAGCAAGCTTCACGATAGTGGTATCTTAAGTTTAATGATATCATCACATCTTTCGGTTTTAAAGAAAACATTGTTGACCGGTGTATGTACTTGAAGATTAGTAGGAGTAAGTTCATATTTTTGGTTTTATATGTTGATGATATTATTGGCAAGTAGTGATCTTGGTTTGTTGCACAAACTAAAAAATATCTTTATAAGAACTTTGAAATAAAAAATATGGGTAAGGCATCTTATGAGATAGGAATAGAAATATTTCGAGATCGATCAAAAGGATTGTTAGGCCTCTCTCAAAAATAATATCAAGAGTTTTACAAAGACATAGAATGTGTAATTGTAAAGTTGGTGTAATGTCAATTCAGAAGGGAGATCAATTTGGCCTTATGTAGTGTACTAATAATGAATCGGAGCACCAAAAAGGAGAAATTTTCGTATCCATCTTTAGTTGGAAGTCTTATGTACATGCTCAAACTTGTACAAGACCAAATGTTAGCTTTGCAGTTTGTATGCTAGACAGATACCAAAGCAATCTAGGATTGAACATTAGAAAGCTGGAAAGAAAGTTCTCAGGTATCTATAAGGGACAAAGGACTACATGCTCATTTATAGAAGATCTGACCACCTTGAAGTCATCGGTTATTCAAATTCAGATTTTGCTGGATGCATTGGTACATAAATTAACTTTTGGTTATTTGTACCTATTGGCTGGAGGATCAATCTCATGGAAGAGTGCGAAGCAGAGCATCATAGCTTCATCTACTATAGAAGCAAAATTTGTGGCATGCTTTGAAGCCACAATTCAAGCTTCATGGCTGCATAAGTTTATTTCAGGACTTGGAGTTGTCGACACTATTACCTAGCCGCTAAAAATTTATTGTGATAATACAGCAACAGTCTTCTTCTCTAAGAATGAAATATTCTAATGGTGCCAAACACATATACTTCAAATGTTTATCTGTTAAAAATGAAGTTCAAAAACAACAAGTGTTAATAGAACATTTGAATACAAAACTCATGATAGCGGATCCACTTACTAAAGGACTACAACCGAAGACCTACTATGAACATGTTAAAAGAATGGATCTTATGTGTAGTAAGAATTGAAAGCTATTATTGTAATCCTTATGCAATATGTTTTATGTGATATGAGATCTCATTAATATATATATATATATATATATATATATATATATATATATATATATATATATTTGAATTATTTTTCCTGGTTTTCCAAATATTATACACGTAATGGTTTGGATAAATTAAATGTTGATCAGGAAAGTCTAATTTAATACTCTAATATTGGACTAGAATGTTAAACTTTTAACTTATAGATCATGTTGATTGATGTTCTAAGTATGTAGTACATGGAAGGAAAGTATGTCTCTTAATCGACTTACAACTGTCACGACTCATGTTAGTAAGTATATCACTATGGTATTTTAGAATTAGCCATATCAAGATTTAGACTTAAAAACCTAACAAATGTCTTATCATATTGGCCAAGTGGGAGAATCTAAGAATTTATGTCCCACATGTTAATAAAAATTGATATAATGGTTAATTAATTATATTTTTTAGTGAAATATATCTATTGGAATATAGAAAAGAGTCCTTTCTCACACCTCAACGAATAGACACACCCATTTGTTGTCTAAAACCTTTTGAGAAGAGTTGCAATCCATTTGAATGGACACAATGAATCATTAAAATGAAAAGATACATCATTTAGATGTGTATAAATTGAGTCTTGTTTTTCCAAAGCGGATCATCATAAAAAATCCATAATTGTCTTCTTCCAAAGTTAAGGAGTTGGGGAAAGAGAACTATTTCTAGAGATCAAACCTCTCGCATAAAGTTACGGAATGGAGAAAGGTACACATTTATGTTTTCATATTAAGATCTATAATTTGTGACAAATGATTCCCAAAATAATTGTTTACAGTTCTGCCTTCACTTGTTGATATATCATTTTGATATATATCTTGCAATTTCTCTTAATTTCATGCCACCATAATTTTTGGCCTCAGATCTTCATACATCTTTGTGCTTCCTGGATGAATGAAATATTGTGAAATATGTGCCTTTGTCATAACTTTTGTTTTTAGTTCTCCTTTTGGCACACATAATTCGCCTCTAAATCTTAACGATCTATCTGTGTGTTTTCAAATATCGGTTTCAAGTAATGCTTCAGTTTCAAGTCATGCTTTTAGTTTTCTCCTTTTTGTTCTTTGTTATATTGTAGCTTCTATTGGAGTCCAGAGAGTTCGAAGAGCTCGTACAGAAGCTGTCAGCGAGCGTTCCATAGGTTATTCAAGAACTTGTTGGTTCTAAGAAGCAGACCAATCTTGCTTTGAACAATGATGATTTTTAGAATCCTAGCATAGTTGCTTCTTTCCTTCTCTATTATTCTTAATATTTATGGTTGGCTTCAGGTTCTTTTGGAGAGCAAACTTGTTTGCACAGACAGAGAGCAAACTAGTTCGTAAGAAGTCTCTATCGTTACTCAGAATAAAGGGCAAACTTGTTTGCATGAAGTCGTTGTCTCTGATTGTTCTTTCATAGATATCTGGTTTCGGGACTAACACTTATTCTAAAAATAAATAACCCCTAAAACCCTCTTTTTTGATATGATAACACTCAATATTATATTTGTCCTTCAACTGAACTTTTTGAGCAATCATAAAGTAGTGAAGTCTATTTTCAAGTTTGATGTAATGTAAAGGGCATGCAGCAAGAAGTCCATTTCCGTCGTACCCAGTCCAAAAGTCATGGGACTAGCATGTGACACGGCCAACTAGTATAGACTTAAGGACAATACCAATCTGGGGAATCTGTCAAGTGTGCACTTAAGCTGTCTAACTAAACTTATGTCCACAGAATACTAGAATCATCGTGGTAAACTATATCACATCCACAGAAGTAAAAAGATGCAACTACATAAAATAAGAACTGATGAACCAAATAATGAAAAAATGTAACTGAAGTTTGAAGTAATCAAGAATACAAGTCACGTCCGGTGGAGACAAATCTACTACTAGTAGACAAAATTAAAATAGAGACATGAAATAAAATAACCGAGTCCAAGTTATGCTTAAACATCAATGACGTCATCGGCTGCAGTGGTACCATGGTCTAGTGTTGGCAAATAAACCTGTTCGTCTGAACCTGGATCAACCTTGACTAAACCTAGGGGGATCCCCAGGTCTACAGTGGGATGTAACAAGACACATATAAACATTCCAAGCATCTCAATTATAGCATCTAAGTAAACAAGGAATAAAACATGAGATATAGACTAGGACATAAACTATACGATAGACAACTCGAATGGAAACAACTAAACACATAAACTGTATAACAACGGAGTCAAATACCTTAGCTCACAAGTAAACCATAGTTGAGAAACTCACCCCCTTAAAGGTCACAGGGCGATCAAATAACCCGACCTTGGAGGTCACAGGGTTACAACAAATAACCCAGCCTTAAAGGCCACAAGGTCATGATAATAATATAGGGAAAGAAAATAGTCCATGTATTTATAGACGTCCTCGCGCATCTAACACTCACGTGGGTACAACAATCCGGTATATCTAGGGTATATCACAAGTGTCTCTAATAAGAAGGAACAGAAATAACTGCTAAACTAGAATCATATGAATCAATGACAACAATGATGAATCATAAAATAAACAACAATTTAACATGCTATATGAATTGAAAAACTTGGCAAGGTGTACTTGCCTAGTGTAGAATCGTCCACGTCCAAATAACCAACAAGTAATATTAGTGAGCTACGAAAGCTGAACTTCCGTAAATGTTCCCAGATGTTGAAACAGACATCACCAACGTGTTTGGCATAAAAAATGGTCTAAGTTTGACTGTACATAAGTCCAATTCTAAACACAGGAGCAAACCTGTAATTTTATGCCAAAACAGCATCTGTCATCTAGTTTTTCAATACGAACTCAACGGTATATCCATATTTGGATTCCGATGAGCAGTTCATAAAATTGTCTATTGAGTCAGATCGTAGGCCTGCCAAAATAGCGTTCAGGAAGACCTTCTCTGAATCGTACCAAACTTGGCACACCAGAAAATAGATATGAGTCCAGTTGTGTAAGTTTTCTTGCGAGGTGACGAACATGCACGAAGTAATTGGCGGGTTTGTAAAGAGGCCGATACGGGGATTTTCGACGGATACGAGTTGATTCCGTCGTACACACCGTCCAAATCAACTTCCGCGAAAGTCCACACGTCTGGGTATACTATACGTATATTTCAATGCAATTGGTATACGACGAAGTGGTCGGGTTTGGTAGAATGCATGCCGTATCACAAATTTTTTTTTGAAAACATGATTTAATATAGTTTTTCTTGATTTTCAAATCGATTTTAAACAAAAAATAACCAACTAGAATTAAAACTGAAAATATGGTTTCAATATCATTAGATTGTTTACAACACAGTTCAAGATTTGCAATATCCAGATCACAAATTGGCTTCCAGCTTGGGTTTTCGATACAATTTCTAAATCCAGAAAATCAAGTTTTTTTAATTTTGGAACTCGATTTTCATTGCGTACATCTTGTAATTAAATAACTATTTGAAGGGATTTTGTGTTGGTTAGGTTGGGGACATATCAGCAAAATCGGTTCAGAAAATGATCTATCGATGAGGCCAGAAACTTGTCGTAAAGTTGGCTTATGTAAACTGCAACTGTTATTGCTACTGTATGCTACTATTGCTATTGCGATGTGTCCAGGCGCTGCTGTCGCCGTACCAGCGGCCGGCTTGCGGCTCTGCCACAGGCATGCACGCGGGGGAGGGGGGTGTCACCAAGGGTCAAAATTGCAGCCAAGGTTGTGGTTTTAGGTTAGGATTTTGAGAGAGATGTATCTCTCTACCTCTCGAATATATATGGAGAACGAGAGGAGGGTCGATTATAACCCAGTTCTGTATCTCGCGAGGTAACGAATTCTTGCGAGATCTTTTTTTGTTTGTTTTCCTCCTTTTCTTATTAATATAGATATCTAAAATATATTCATATATACTATATATATATATATATATATATATATATATATATATATATATATATATATATATATATATATATATGTCCATACGTGGATGCAAATACCAAAAAAACTACAAATTTTTTTTTACCAATTACTATCATATATCCAAAATAAATATTACTTCAAATAGTAATAAATTAATATATTATTATAAATAAAAATAACATATATGAGATATACATATATATTTAGTAACCTTTATAATTAATAATAAACCCACATCTATATATAGTATATACTAAATACCAAACACACATATAACATTGCCCAAAAATCCAAACCTAAAAAATAAGATAAAGAAAAATTGTCATGTTAATTCCAGAATAATTATTAACTTGGTAAAAATAGTATTTTTATATAACAATTATTTACTTATAGAAATAATAATTAATGGACCATTAAAGTAATACGAAAGATACACAAAACATATATCTACATGGACCTTTTTGGAAGCACTACATACTACATGGGCTTAAGTTGGGTTCAGGTCAAATTTGACTAGTTTAGCACAATCGGATCTCCTACAAAGTCAATAATCTAATTAATAAATAATTAAATCATTTATAAGGGTCGAGTCACAACTTTGACCGGTTTTCTAGTCGGGAATCTGATACTGGTAAGCCTCCCCTAGCATGGCTAATACACTAGTCATGTCATACAACCACACTTTTCGTTCCATTATTCCTAGTCATCTTATACCCCTGAAATAACCATGACTAAGGCCATATATACTTTTAATAATTATTTGTTTAAAAACATATAAAAATTCAAAAATCATCAATTAAATCAAATTAATATAAAAAATATTTCTAAAATTTTTGGGGGTTTACTTTCTACCCCTTTTTAAAGAATTTTGTCCTCGAAATTAAAATCATTAACTATAGCAAAAGGGAATATGTTAATGGTTCTAAGATGTCTCTAAGGTGTGCTATGTTCCAATGGTTTTTCCAAATCAAACGCATAACAAGAAAGCATAAACTAATATTCTACTTACTATCCTTCTTACAAAATTATAAGTTGTTACCTTCAATTGCTTCTTAGGTTGCTACTCCAGCTTCAACTGTCATGGCAAAAGGCCTATTCGGACCACGGTGCTCTTGCCTATTGTCTAGCCTACACAAACTGTGTCACCTGGTCAAGAAGTAGTCCATACAGATATCCTCCTTCAAGCACGAGGATTTGTCTTTCCAAAATAGGTAAAGGCGTAAGACAATAAATAGTTCAAGGAGGACGTGGTCGAATACAATTGTGGGGTTTCAAAGGCGATTAAATAGTTGAAAGAGAGTTGTCAAGGCAGTTGTAGATAAGATCCTATTTTTGTATATTCCTATTTGCAGGCTCATATCAGTACAATTATGTAACCAATATGATATACTTGAACCTGTATAGACGACAAGTATAGGTCTAATAAGCTAAGTCGACTATATCTCATTTCTAGTAGAATAGTTTTATGAAGAGCGAACCAAGTGCACTATGGTTGATCAGACCATAATATACCGATTCAAATTGGACAATATGTTATTGGGTGTCCCAAAAAACTTATGTCCTGAACAAGCTCGATAAAAGAATAATCTTCCAAACCAGGCTATAATAGCAACATCAGTCAAGAAAGTCCAAAAATATAAGTATGCGAGATTATGATTTGAAAGAAAGTACAGGTAGTTCAAGTTCATCAAAATCTAAGACTCATCCAGTGTTTGTGCCTCTACAGTTGCCATACATATTTTTGTCTAAGGATTTGGTTATGGGTATGGGCCTCTAAGACTCTATAGTCTAGGTAAACCTATCTTCCTACACTAGTTTATATTCAGTGTCATTTAACTATACTTTATTAATAGGTCATAAGGACATTGGATGCTAGGTGGTGACACTTGTTACCCAACTTACAAGAGTTCCACTAGTAGTGTAATTGAATCAATAAAGCATATTTGTCTAATACAAGTCATCGTGCTAAATTCTATCGCACGAGAATTAAGACTCGCAGTAGGAAAGGAATCAAGCAAGATGCAATTCAAGGCAATCAAACGAGAGTTCAAAAAATAGAATCAAGAAAGAAGATCAAGTATATGGATGAGATCCTATAGATCTTTTCTATCCTATTTGTAGGCTACATCGGTACAGTAACGCAACCGAAGTGATTAACATAGACATGTATGGGCCACCACAAAAACCTGTCATGCTCGAGTACCAGAAGTCACGAGACTAGCACGTGACACGGCCAACTAGTACACACTTAAGGACAATCCCAATCTGGGGAATCCCTCAAGTATGCACTTAAACTGTCTAACTAAACTTAAGTCCACAGAACATTAAAATCATCATGGTAAACTATATCTCATCCACAGAAGTAAAAAGATAAAAATACGACAAATAAGAACAGACGAACCAAATAATAAAAAAATAATATAACTAAAGTTTCAAGTAATCAAGAATTCAAGTCAGGTCTAGTGGAGACAAATCCAGTACTAGTAAACAGAAATAAAATAAAGAAATGAATAAAATAACTGAGTCTAAGCTGCGCCAAACATCAATGACGTCATCGGCTGTAGTGGTATCGTGGTCTACTGCTTGCACATAAACCTGCTCGTCTGAACCTGGATCAACCTGAACTAAACCTGGAGAGTTCAGTAAGTCCTCAGTGGGATATAATAGGACACATATAAACATGCCAAGTATCTCAAAATATAGCATCTAAGTAAACAAGGAAGAAAATATTAAATAGACTAGGGTATAAACTTTACGATCATCAACTCAAATAAAAACAACTAACTTCACCTGAACTGTATAATGATGGACTCAAATACCATAGCTCACAGGCAAACAACGGCTGAGAAACTCACCCGACCTTAGAGGTCATAAGGCGATCAAATAACCCGACCTTGGAGGTCGTAGGGTTACAACCGATAACCCGACCTTGGTGGCCGCAAGGTCATGAATAACAATATGGGAAAAGAAAAAGTCCATGTGTTTACAGTCGTTCTCCTGTATCTAACACTCACGTGGGTCCAACAATCCGGTATATCCAAGTCAAATACAGGGTATGTGACAAGTGTCTCTAATAAAAAGGAACAGAAATAACTGTTAAATTAGAATCATATGAATCTAGGATAAAAATTATGAATCTTAAAATAAACAACAATTTAAACATATATATGAATTAAAAAAACTTGGAAAGGTGTATTTGTCTAGTGTAGAATCGTCAACGTCCAAATAAGCAACTAGTCAGATCAGTGAGCCATGAAAGCTGACCTCTAATAAACGTCCCAGGATGCTGAAACAGATATTACCAACGTGTTTGGAATAAGAAAAATGGCTAAGTTTGATTACGCATAAGTCCAATTCTGGACATAAGGCAAAACGATAATTTTTGGCCCAGTTCTGCATCGTGCGAGATAACAAATTCTTGCGAGATTTTTTTGGTTCTTTTTCTTTTTATTATAGATATCAAAATATATATTTATATATACATATATAGATATCTCTATAGATACGTATATATCCATATATGGTTACAAATACCCAAAAAACTAGAAAAATATATTGTTAGCAATTATTATCATATATCCAAATAAAATATTACTTCAAATAGCAATAAATTAAAAGATTACTATAAACAACAATAACATATATAAAATGATATACATATATATTTACTAACCTTTATAATTAATAATATACCCATATTATATATATATATATATATAGAGAGAGAGAGAGAGAGGTGTATAAGAGAGAGAGAAATATATATAGAGAGAGAGAGAGAGGGAATTTTATTGGTATATAAGGCGCAAAATGCCGAAGCCTATACAAGAGGAGCACGAAGCGCTGGCAAAAGAAAGAAACGGCAAAGCAAGCCGACAAAACCGAAACAAGAAGACAGGAACTAATCTAGGGTCTCCCAGAATGTGGGCGTAGAGTGCGAGCAGTTCCACCGGATCTTTAGGATCTGTCTGATGATTTCCCTGGATAGTTGGGGTGGAGGAAGGTGACGCCCTCGTATCATAACTTGTTCCTGTTTTTCTAAAGGACCCAAATTCCCACGGCAACGATGATTTGATATCCGTGGGAGACGTCCCAGCTGGACAGGAGATCGTTGAAGCCCCAGGGAGGGGGGCCTTCCTAAACATAGTACTGAGAGTTGCCCAAATGCTCGTGGCCAGGTCACCGGAGGTGAGGATGTGCTCTGCCGATTCAGTTTAAGGGAGAGTGTAGCAATGGCAGCACGAAGCTAAGCTGTAGCCAAGCGAGGTGATAGCGTCATCGGGGGAAGCTTCCATAAGTGGGCTCGCCAGATAAGGATCAACCATTTGATGGGGATACAAGTGTGCTAGAAAGGAGCAATTAGGGGTGACGGGGTCCCGATGTCGCGAGCGACAGACCTGGCAGAATACAGAATGAACTGGCCGACCGGGCCAGAAGACCATCTCATGATGTCCGGGGTGTCGGAGATGCGAAGATTCGCAGTGGCGAGATAGACGGCAGCCGCCGGACCGAGCCAGTTAGTAACTCGGTCCCAGATCCATCCGGACGCTGGATCCCAAAGCTCACGAATCTGGCCCTCCCTCGGGGGGACTTCGGGGGGCCAAAAGATACCGTCGAGCCAACGATCGTGACTCATCGATGAGTAGCCGTTACCCAGCTTTATGCGTATAAGGGAGTCAGCAAGCTGTCGGCCGCGAGTAATGCGTCTCCAGGATGCCGATGAACGGTTGTTGACTAATGCCATCCTAGGATGGGTATTTCTGAAGTATCTAGCTTGCATGAAGCGAGTCCAAATTGAATTGTCAGTGCGCAGCTTCTACCATAACTTCATGGAGCATGCGTCGGCGATGTGATCCAATCTACATAATCCCAGACCGCCCTCAGAGGTGGGTTTAGCCATGGTGGACCAGTTGGCCCAGTGGTGCTTATCTTTGCCTTTGTTGTGACACCAAAAGAAGCTGGCGAAGAGGGATTCGAGCGATGCAAGAACTTTTTTAGAAGGGTTACATACCGCCAGGGTGTAGATAGGAATGGAGGATAGGACGTGCTTGATCAGTATCAGCTTGCCTCCGGCGAGAGGGTAGCATTGTGCCAGCCCTCTATCATTTTCCTGATGGTGCTGACCATGTACTCGAAGATACCCGAGTTGGCCTTGCTATAGACCAGAGGGCACCCAAGGTAGGTAAAAGGTGGGTATACAGTGGCAAAGGAATTCAAGTTGGAGAGCATCGCAGAGTGAGACCTCTCCATTTTGTGTGTGTAAATGACGCTCTTGTTGTTGTTGATTCTTTGACCGGAACATCTGGTGTAACTATTCAGAGTTTGGAGGACCACCTCGAATGAGCCGACGTCGCCATATGAAAAAATGAGTACACCGTCAGCATAAGCAAGGTGGGTGATGATGGGGCAGCCGGTGGTTGTGTTGAAGTGTTGGAACCGCGGTGTGTTGGGCATGCTCTTGAGGCTTCTGCTAAGGGCCTCCGCAGAGATGATAAAGATAGTGGCAGAAATAGGATCCCCCTGGCGAACGCCACGGCTAGCGGTGAAGAAGCCATCGGCTTGTCCGTTGATTACGGTGGAGAACCAGGAATTGCTTATTAACCTAAAGATGAAGTCAATCCATGGTTCAGAGAAGCCGAACGCCCTAAAAACCTAGATCATGAATTGCCCGTCAAGGCGGTCGTAGTCTTTCTCTATGTCTAGCTTAATGGCGGTGTTCTCCCCTCTAGCCGAGAATTTTATGCAAGTGACCATCTCTTGAGCGAACAGGATGTTGTCCACGATGTTGTGCCCTTTCATAAAACCGCTCTGCTCCTCGGAGGTGATTTTTGGTAGGAGATCCGTCATCCGGTTGGCTATAATTTTTGCGATGATTTTTTGGCAAAGTTGCATAGACTTATGGGGCGGAAGTCTTTGAAGGTTTCTGGGTTGTCTTTTTTTGAGATAAGAATGAGATTAGCCCTGGATAGAGATTTGGGGTATTTTGCTCCTTGAAAGAAGGCTACCGATGACTCAAAAAAGTCTGGGCCGATGATGTCCCAGCATTGTCTGTAGAATACCCCGTTGAAATCGTCGATTCCGGGAGCGCTGTGCTCGTCAAGGTCCAATACCGCGCTCTGCACCTCGGCGGCGGAAGGGAGCGAAAGGAGCAGCTCGTTTTCGGGATCGGTGATGATGCTAGGGATCTCCGCCAACACTTCCTTGTCCATGACGACCGGTTCTTTGGTGAAAAGATTGGAAAAGAAGTTGGCCGCGGCCTCTTGAATCATTTGTTGGTCCGTCAGCTGGTTACCGTTGTCATCGGAGATACGATGGAGGTTGAGTTGTTGTCTGCGACCTCTAACGCAGGTGTGGAAGAAGCTGGAGTTGCGATCTCCTTCGTTATCCCATTTCAGTCTAGCTTTTTGCTTCCAGAATTTTGTTTCCACTTTAAGCCTGGACTTGAGGATATCTCTGGCGAGGTTGAGCGCGGTCCGCGTTTTGGGTGATCTGTTAGCAACGTAAGAGATCTCGGTGCAGGTTACATCATCCTCCGTATTTTTGATCTCCTGGAAGATGTTGCCAAAAGCAGCCTTACTTCATCTAGAGAGGGCCTTGCTCGTGGCTCTTAGTCTGGCCGCAACTCTGTACAGCGGATCAACGTCGCTTAGTGAGAGCCAAGCTGAGGCCACCTCATATTTAAATGAAGGATGATGTCTCCAGTAGTTCAGGAATTGGAAAGGTTTCTTGATGCGGTAGGAGCTGCTGCTGATCTCGATGAGAAGGGAAGAGTGATCGGATTCAGTGGTGTTGAGGTAGAAGAGGCTAGTGATTAGCCCCATGTCAGCCAGTGTGTGTTGATGAGGGCACGATCAAGGCAGAAGTATTGGCGTCGGAAGCCTTCCTGCATGTTGCACCAGGTGAAAGTGTTGCCGAAAAAAGGGAGGTGAGCGACGTGCGCGTTGAAGGTAAAATTGTTGAAATCGTCTATGGCCGGAAGTGGCGGCGGACGCCCTCCGAACTTATCGGCACTACAAGAGATGGTGTTGAAGTCTCCTAAGCACATCCACGGAAGGTTCTGGAGGGAGAAGTGGGTGTTGAGTAGGTCATCCCAGAGGAGTTTTCGCTCTTGGAAGTCACAGCTGCCGTGAACGGTGGAGATTAAGGTTCTGTTCCGAAGTTGAGGGTGTTCCACCCAGAAGGAGGTGGCTTGGCTGGAGTCCTGAACCATGCCGGAATTGATGCCAGCACCGACGAGAATCCAGATGCCATGACTGCCAGCTAACGCGGTCGCGAAACCAAGTTGAAGTTTGATGTCGGTGATCCTTTTTTGGGAATTTTGGGTTCAATGATCACTAGGATGTCGATTTTGTGAATTTTCTTCAGGCTGAGGATCCTGTTCATCGTTGGTTTGTTAGCTATTCCTCTTACATTCCACGAGAGGATGTTAAGCATTGGATTGGAAGAATGGGTGAGGAGGTTGAGCTTGGCTACTGACCGTGTGGTCATAGCTGCTTGCTGATTCTTTTTCTTATTTTTTCTTCTTTTTCGAGGAAGATTTCTTGGTAGAAGTTATGAGTTCGCCACTAGCCTCTGCCTGACCAACATGTGAGAATGCACGTTCGACGGCCACTGAGGAGTTACTCTCATCCTCGACCTCGTCAAGCGCACAAAGAGGGTTGTTGCCATCGAGGAAACCAGCGACCATGGCTTGCCAGAACCTGCCTGTAAGAGGGGAGCAAGGGGCAGGAGCAGTGGGGGCGTCGGAGAATATGGGTGAGAGGGCCGGATCACTCCTCAGTGTCAGGGCCAAAGGTAGCTAAGTCATCTCCTGTTCCAAGGCAAGTAGGGCAAATGTCCTCAGGGCAATCATTTGTAATATTTTCAACAGGTCCAGTCAGGACAGAAACGAGTATAATTCATCAAGAAATCACAAGTAAATGACAGAGAACTATAAAGAAGTTATAGACAGTTGTATTGATGAACATGGCAGTTTATATTCAGGTGATGGTATAGAGAGACAGATAAAGTACAAGGAAAGTAAGTAACTAAACAAGAGAAGAATCATGGCAATAACGACTGTAAAATAAAATCTAGCTGAACTAGAGTAACATATTGAGTCCAGACGGTACAATATAAGTCGAGTGTAATCCCAATGTGAGTCTAAAACAAGAAGAGTCGAATGTGATTCTAATCATTGTTCTAATAAGATGATTCGAATAAGGTGATACGAATAAGGTGATTCACATGATGATCTAACAATGATTCGAATAAATTCTCCAAGTGTGTTTTTAAAATACTGAGATCGACATGTAAACGGCTATGGGTAAATCCGGCACATCACGCACTGATCAGGTGAGAGATGGCTATCATTCGAATATCATTCACAGGGAGTGGTTCGAATAGTGGGTATGTTCATATGTCTAATCAGTATTTCCTCGCCCAGTCTAATACAAGATGAATCCATAATCCGACACATCAATCGAATACAAGTCCAACCAGCACATGAAGATACGAATAGGTGGTTCGAATAGTAATTCGTATGGTGATTCGAATAATATAGACAAGACGAGTAAGTATGTGTGTCGTATACATGGATTCAGTAATAACAATACGTGTTTATAACAGAGAATCACATATAGCTAACTAGAACTGAAGTACAGTAATTGACAAATAAATGAGAGAACTATCAGAGAATGTACTCGCCTACTACTCTAAAAAGAGTAGTGTAATATCAGATATTTGCACCAGAGTCACAATGTCCTAAACAGAGTAATATGGGTTATAATATGTTTAAAATAAGATAAATGGAGTTTATGATGCAATCTACATGATTTCTAGGCCAATCTAGGTCAACTAGGTCAATTGGTCACATTTAGACTCAATGTTGACTTTTGGTCAACTCTAGTCAATCTTGAACCATTGGGTCATCCTTGGTCAATTCTCTTGGCCACTAGGTCAACACTAGGCCTAAATCACAATCACAAAGTCTAATAGAATTCTATATTAGGCTAAGAACCTAGGAAAATCTAATACTAGCTATAGGCTAGAATCCTATAGGCTTAAGTACTACACCCAAGCCTATAGGCTAACTAAAACTCAAGCTAACATTATGGCCTACTACTACTCTACCCATAGCCTACCACTTAAGGCCTATTTCCTTATAAACTAACACAGCTCAACCTTAACTACAAGAACATATATGTAATGAAACCTTAATATTCAACCACAACATATAACAAGAACATATAACTTCCTACACTACACTATCTACAACCAACTCTCTTCTAACAATCTGAACTAGCCTACTAACCAGTATCAACCAAAATAGGGCCACTACAACAGATACCAACCAACCATTATAACCTCTCTAATAGGCCACACAACACAACCACCTATGCTTAACCCAAAAGCCAACTAACCCAAGAACTGTCTAGCTTAAACTAACAGTCCTATGACATAACAGCCCTCAAATTCTACCCTAACACACTACCTGACCACTGTTACCCTGGCTGTAATGTTGCTGCTGCAATGCAAGGACAGGCCAAGCCAAGGCAGGCCAGCACAGGCCTGGGCAATATGGCATGCCTACTGCCTCTACTGCTATTGCAGCTGCTACTTGCCTTTGGCTAAATGTTACTGCTGTAGCTAGCTCTTGCAACACAATGCAGGCCAACTACATTGCAGTCCCTACATCTCCTCTAACCTATCCATCCTAACTCAAATATCAATCCTCTCATCATACCCGAATCCTATATCCTAATTCTAAAATCAAATCCTAATAGGATACTCACACCCTCACTCCTGAACTCCCTTTACCCTCTGGTATATACCAGCCTGACACCAATAACCCATCCATTAGGCAATGCCAAACATTTCTACTAAGCCACTAGCAATTTCTCTTATTGCTGTATTACATGCCACAAGCCCCTCACATTCATTCAAAGTTCAATAACCACATCCCCTGCTGCTCAATGCATACCTAGGCCAAGCCATACCCCTTCACCATTATTACTGATACCATTAATGGCCAATGGCCAATGGCGCATCTGGGGCTGTACAACATGGCCAAGTGCCAAACACTCGACCAAACAGGGAAAGGAATTCCCTCCCCTATTCTCTCATTATTCACAATATATGACACACACACACTGCATTTCGAGTCCCCTGCTCACCACTCTCTGATACATGAACAATGATACTAGGATCACAGCCTAATATCAATGGTCAAGTGCTCGACTCCTAAATGAGCTACACACTACCTCCTAACTGATGTCACTCACTCATCTAATGCTCTCAAGCCTATAGTATCATCTAAACACACTAGGACACATAAAGTACACTATGGTCTGATATCTTGCCTGGCCCCCGACCCTTGTATCCTACTGCTATCACAGAACCACACAAAATAAATGGCTTTAGCAGCCCCTTCACATGAGAGCCATCCATCTATATACATATATATGACTTCCAAATAGATCCATCTACCTATTTCTAATGCCTGTATGCAGAATCACCTAATCTCACAACTCACACATACGATTTTATATATATATACAACATACACATACATCTCCCATCTCCATGTGCACTCTAACTGACCCAAGTCACTGACTGAACAAGACCACACACACACTAGGCTATGGCTAATTGACCCATGCCTAGAGCCTCCCTTCACCTCTCACTGAACACTAAGGTTCACACTCGATACCATACTCTGACACGACACACTCACTCACTGATTATGTGGCATTCAGCCAAATGGCCAATGCCAAGGCAAGCGCGAGCCACTGCTGCCCATGCCCATTGATCTGCAAGCTTCTACACCTGTTGCTGCTACTGCTCGAGCTGCCAAAGCAATACAAGAATGCAGGTGCTCAAGCAATAGAAACAGTGCACTCGACTGCACAGAATGACCTCTATGGATCGAATAACAACTCAAATCATCCATGGTTTGAAGCCAAACTCTCAACACTAGCTGTCAGTCATGGCCCCTACTCGATTTTGTCACTAGCAAGTGATATCGAGTCGTATCGAGGGAGAACCGAGCTCATGGCAGCATGGGATACACTGTTCACAGTCCTGCTGCTGCAATATAAATAAATCCCTCTAATGCCTATAGGGATCACTCCTACCTATCTCTATGCATACATCTATCCCCTACATCCTATCTGCTAACAGAGATATATGGATAGGCCTATAGGACTGATACTAGGATATATCCAAGACTGATACAAGATCAAGTGTAAATGACACTTGCATAAAATGGCTGATACAAGCAAGATATGACTGAGCAAGCTAATATAGACACAATATATCACATTTAATTGATATCAATGTTCCTACAGTTGACTGAAATAGGGATATAGGACTGAATATCAAAGACTGAACAAGGACTGAATATCAAGGTAATTAAGGACTGATATCTATATCAGTTAGATGGCTAATATCATTCTTCTCCCAATTCTCTGAACCTAAAACCAGTTGCCAAAAAGACCAATGGCCAAGCCAACTAACCCAAGACTAACCCCACAAGCCTATGGCCAAATCCTGTCAACTGATACCAGTCAGTGAAGGAATGATACACTAAGGAGTATAGGCTGATACCATGCCCGACCTCCCTAACATATCCACACTCACATGTATACAAAACATGCATACATATATACATGTAAATTTGACACATTGCACTGATCACAGGGTTTGCTAACCCTTTCTAAAACCCAAGGGGCACATAATTATAAAAGCCCCTGCTGCCCAACCCCTCACTCACTCTCAAGCAATGACACTCCAACCCTCAAATCTGTGATGGCCAAACAATGACCCACTGGACACTGTTACTTACTGAAACAATAGTAAACAACCCTCTCCCATCAATCCACATGCTCAAATATTCAATACAATCAATTATAAAATATATACACATATATATATATATATGAACTCATATATACTCTTCTATGAGCCAAAACAGCCATTCATGGGCAAAACAAAGAAAAACATAATTGAAATGGTCATTGTGGCATTCTAGCAAACACCTAGGGGTCCCAATTCGTAGCCCTACACAAATGGACACAAAGCTATGGATAACCATCACCAATAGGCTTATAGGACCTCAATACACTTCCTATGAGTTATGGGGTGGGTCTCCTATATGAATGCAAGGATTTGAACCATGGAAATGCATGTTTAGGGAGTTAAACCTATGTAGGAAGGAGCCTCTACCAAGTTGCACAAAAATAGAGAAAATGGATGGAGAATGAGCCTTCAAACCCTTGGTAGAGCCTTCTTCTAGCCTCCTTGAGCTTCCCCAAGCTTTTGTCCAAACAATGGAGGAAAGAGGAAGAAATTTGGGAAAGTTTGGAATGGAGGAAAGAATGGAAACCCTAGTTTATTGGTGGCTGTGAATTTAGGTTAAAAGGGGGTTAAATAGGCTCTAGACTAGCCCTAATCCTCTCATTACACTTAGTATTAAGTGGGTCCTTAAGTAGGCTAAGTGGTTTGGCTCTAATCAAGACTTGTGTTCAACCTAACCATGAATAGAGTCTAATTTATCAACTAGTTGGTCAAGTCAAATAGAATGAGGTCTACCATGACTAATGATTAATTAGATTACTAATAATTACAACCATCATATTAAAAGGGAAAAAAGACTCAATTTATGAAATTACATAAATACCCTTGTCCTAGAAAAGTGTTAGTGATAGTACAGGAAATAAAGTATAGAAATGTAACCATGAACCTGAAGTACAAGACATGACAAGTGCACCTTGTTTGAAATACTAGTCTATGTGACCGGCTGGGGTGAGTACAGGAGCATATACAGGAGTACATGAATATGGTACAACTTAGGGCCCGCGTGCATGATGCGAGGCCTAAGCTATCTACATGAATATAGTAACCGGGGTTTGGTCACATGGCTAGTGTATTTCCTGACTCGACACAAGTAAGTACAAGAACATGAATACAAGAGTACAGGGGTACAGGATATCGTGTCATGATGTGTCATAAGAATAGTACAAGATATGTAAATGCACAAGACCGTTAAAAAGTACTTGCCTTGTTCCGGGTAATCAAGGGTGGAAAGTATAGCTGGATGTCTTCGTGTTTAATGATTACAAATTGGCTAAGTTTTTAGCAACTATAAAATTACAACAATATGTTGACCACCCCTTACCAACTAGGGTCAACTTGCTATAGAACCAACAATCAAACTCCTTCTACTAGATATAAGTATAAAAATATACTCTTAGATTATTATTTCTTTGAGTCATTTACTAATCTCTTAAAAGCAAGGCTATCAAATACTTAGCAAGTATAGTTAGTATTATGATAATTCTTTTACTAGACATTTGCTAACAAGAGAATAATATTAAGGATATTACCGAAAATATTCAATATAATCTACAAAATTTACTGATTATACCTATATGGTAGTTACCTATCAAGTGTTTTTATAGAATAATGATCAATATATAGAAATTTGTTTTCAAATTATCTTTCAAAAATAGTTATCAACAAACTACTACTTTAGGAGTAATTAGCAGCAGGTTGATAGCAAAGCCTTGCTATGTGAACTGAATTTAATATCAAATAAGCACATACTGTCAGCCTTACTACATTGGCCAAAAAGATTCCCTCAATTAAATCTTTAAATATAACACTATACTGATTTAATTGTTGGACCCTTAGAATGGAGAGGTCATCCCAATCCTAAACCTGCTACACTCTCAGTAGCCGATAGCCCGAGCAAATAATAAACTTTACTAAATCCTCCATGCAGTAGGCGTACTTACGCAAAATTGTACCTATCATTTATTGAAAATGCTCGAAACCCAGCCACAAGCTAATGCCTCCACCTGAAGCTCCTCGTACTAAAGGTTTACCCACACCAAGCAATTCTGCAAAATATTCAAGTGGAAAACCCGCCAACACAACCAAAGTTTACCCAAAAATATTTATTCCACTCAAATCTAGCGATGTGAACACAGCCTTCTGCAAAGTGGTACCAGTTAAAGGCGTAGCTCAATCGATCCAAGGTTCAAATGAATTATACACAAGTTATCGAAATATTTAGCTAAAATATTATACAATGCATTAGTAGAAAACTCAACAACTTAAACAGAACCAAGGAATTATACAACTCTATTGCAAAATACAAGCCAAGCCCACCAAGATACGCACACTGGACACGATCATAAGGGGACGCACTCAGGTCCCGACACAACTCCTAGAGACATGAACATCCTCCTGGACACAGTCAATGCTTGAGCACAATCACCGCAGTAACCGACACGAGTACGAGATTGGACACGAATCAAATCAGTCAAAAGCAGACATGAAAACACACAATCAGATGAAACGAATACCACAGCTTGGATTATAACTAAAAACTAGGCGTAACTGCAGAATTTAGAATAATGTTGGTTAGAAAGTTTACCTGGGGGAAATCCCAAACCAGAACCAATACTTGATTAGCAATGACACGGACACCGATCCCTCATATCCACGACTCCCTACGATACGTGTCGAAGCTGTTCCGAGAATCCAAATCAATTATCACAATAACAAGAACTATTAAATATAAAAAAAGCAACGAACAATCAGTCGATCATTTATAACACTACGAAATCGAAATAAACAAGCGGAACTCTAGACTCACCGATGATGATCGACAGGGATGGAAATCTGAATTGCTCGGCCAATCGATGAGGAAATCCAACAGATCATCTCCGATACGTACCGCAGACATCGATCAACGGTTCACAAATAATAGATCAAGAATCGAAGAATTTCCAAGGGATTCGAGAGGAACTTACCGTGATCTCGTAAAAGAATGAATCACCGAACTGAAACGCAACCACAAGTGCGCTGGAGAAGAAAGTCAGAGTCGTCAACCAGGAGGACATTGTGCCGCCGCCGTCGCTGTCGCCATGGAGGAGATGCCTCGCCGTCGTCGTCGTGGAGGAGATGCCTCGGTCGAGCACCGTGGAGGAGATGCCTCGGTCGAGCGCCGTGGAGGAGATGCCTCGGTCGAGCGCCGTATAGGAGATGCCTCGGTCGAGCGCTGTGGAGGAGATGCCTCACAGAGCACCGTAGAGGAGATGCCTCACCGTCGTCAACGGAGATGATCTCTACTGCCTCCGCCATGGTTCCTTCTCTAATTTAGGGTTAGGGTTAGGTCGACAGAAATGAGATTTGGGGAAGAGGACAAAGAGAGGCGAGCTGAGTTTTTCTTCAAATGAGAAGAGAATTGTATTCTCTCTCTTCACTCAGTTGATTAAATGAGGAAAGAAAAGATTTGGCTAATTACAGCAAGGCCCCTTTGCCCAAACAATATTACAAAAGAGTCCCTCACTTTCCTGCTATATACAAAAATACCAATATTCTGTTAGAGTGATTAGTTAGGTTGTTACAAGTTGTTAGGAAAGGTGGGGTCCACACTAAGTTAGTTACAACTAAGTCCTGAATTGGCATCCATGCCACAAAGTCGAACTCCCTCCAAAATGATCATAAAATTTTATTATTCAAAAAAATTGTTTAACCATAATTATTATTTAGAAAAGATTTTAATTACGGAAAGTGAAAAGTGGGGTTACACTTCGTGCATGTACCGAAGAACGAAAGATCCAAGCTTGAGCTGAAGACAAGGCAGTGTATTTTTGTCAGCTACAGTCGGGATGAGTTTGATTGTAGACTCTATGACCCCGTGGGAAGAAAGCTATACAGAAGCAGGGACATGGTATTCGTCGAGGATCAAACCATGACCAACAGTCAAGATTCTGAGATGCCTTCTGAGGCTGAGGAACTGCTTGAGTTAGAGTCATTTTGCTTTGAGCAGTTCCCAGAGGACATCATAGAGTATCCAGTTATGAGGGAGCCTGTACATGGAGTTTCTTCTAACCTTGATCATCAACCTGCTATTGGTGATGAGGATAATCCTCAGGAGAATGAGCATGTCGAGGAGTTAGTTCCTGAAGGAGAGGAGGCTGTTGATATACAGCCAGCACCAGTGGTTCCTTTAAGGAGGAGCGACATAGAGCGTCGACCATCTGCGAGATACTCACCAAATGAGTATGTGCCACTGACTGAAGGAGAAGAGCCCAAAAGTTTCACAAAGGCTATGGACGATGAACATAGGTTGGAGTTGATAGAGGCTATGTAGGAGAAGATGAGTTCCTTACAGGCCAATTCCACTTATAATCTGGTACGATTGCCAAAGGGCAAAAAAGCTTTAAAAAATCGATGGGTATTCAGAGTGAAGCAGATAGATGATGCTACTCGCCCTCGATACAAAGTGAGGCTGTAAGTTAAAGGCTATAGTCAGCGGAAAGGCATAGATTATAATGAGATCTTTTCGTCAGTCGTCAAATAGTCGTCTATTAGGGTGGTGCTAGCATTGGCAACCAGTTTTGAGTTAGAGGTCGAGCAAATGGATGTGAAGACGATATTTTTTTATAGTGATCTTGATAAGAAGTTGCACATGGAGCAGCCATAGAGATTCGGTGAGAAGGTCAAGTCACACTTTGTCTGCCGGTTGAGGAAGAGCGTTTATGGTTTGAAGCAAGCTTCGAGGCAGTGGTACAGAAAGTTTGAGTCATTTATTGAGGAGCATAGTTATACGTAGACGATGCCAGACCACTGTGTAATTATGTGGTACTTTGCCAAGGATGATTTTATTATTTTACTGCTCTACGTCGATAATATGCTACTGGTGGGTCGAAATGCCACTAGAATAGTAGCGTTGAAGTGCCAACTGGGCACGGCCTTCTCTATGAAGGATTCGAACACGGCAAAGACTACTCTTGGAATAGAGATCAGCCACGAGAGAGAGTCCAAGTTGCTACACTTGTCCCAAAAGAAGTACATTCATTAGGTACTTTAGCGTTTCGGGATGGTCGGGTTGAAGAAAGTGAGTAACCCCCTTGTAGCTCATTCTGAGTTTATTGAAGAGAAATATCCATCTACCGAGGATGAGAACGAAGATATGTAGCGGGTTCCATTTGCTTCGGCTGAGGAAAGCCTCATGTATGCTACGGTGTGTACGAGGCTAGACATCGCTCGTATAGTTGGCACAGTTAGTTGGGTGCTTTCCAATCCTGGAAGGGTACATTGCAGTGCAGTTAAGTGGATTCTACGGTACCTTCAAGGTACTGCCAATTGGAGACTTTTTTTAAGTGGTGATGAGCCAGAGCTGGTCGAGTATACTGACATCGATATGGTTGGAGATGTAGATATGAGATGCTCGACTTCGGGCTATATGATGATGTTTGTTGGTGGAGCGGTATCGTGGCAGTTGTGATTGCAGAAACGGTTACAGAAATGTGTTACCTTATCGACGATAGAGGTAGAGTATATTACGGCGACAAAGGATTGCAAGGAGTTGCTATGGATGAAGAAGCTACTGCAGAAAGTGGGACTAAAACAAGAGAGTATACTTTACTTTATGATAGCGAGAGTGTCATTCACCTTGTGAAAAATCAGACATTTTATAGTCGGTCCAAGCACATTGAGACTAAGTATCATTGGATATGGGATATGGTTGAGAAGAAGGACGCGACGCTTGAGAAGGTTCATACCGATAACATCGGAGCAGACATATTCATAAAGATTCTTCCAAGCAAAAAGTTCGAGTACTGCAGGAGAATCATCGGGATGACGACTCTTCCACATAGTTGTGAAGGGAGAGATTTATTGGAGTGGGTGGACTTCCCAACCTATATGGAAAATATCCCCGAGTCGGATTGGGTATTCCTATATATAATAGAAATATTCCAATGGATTGGGATTGGATATTTATATATAGTAGGAATATCTCAATAGAGTTGGATTAGGTAGTCCTATATATAATAGAAATATATCAATAGTTTCAATTGAGTATTCCTACATATAGTAGAATACTTCAATTAGTTGTGGGTTTGAGGACATATATATTAGGTGTTTCCTCAACATAAAATATATCTCAAAAAGGAAAGGAGCAATACTGCTTTACAACTTTTGAGAGAGAGAGAGGATTGAAGACTATTGTGAAAGAGAGATCGTTTCGAATAATTTTTGGACATCTCTTTTTCTTCGGAGTCTACAATCAAATTTTCTTCTTTCAAGTGAGTTGTGGGGATCCGTTTGTATCAGGAGGAACTTGTAGAGGGTGTATTCTCTTTATTCCATTGGTGGGGGTTTTTCAGGGTTTGACTCTGGTCGTCTTATGGTTTTTTTCCATCTAGGATTTCTATGTCAAAGATCTCTGTCTGTAATTTGTATTTGACGTTTTTGGTTTATGTGCAGTATTGCTCCTTTCCTTTTTGAGATATGTTTTATGTTGAGGAAACACCTAGTATATATGGCCTCAAGCCCACAACTAATTGAAGTATTCTACTATATGTCGGAATACTCAATCGAAACTATTAATATATTTCTATTATATATAGGACTACCTAATCCAACTCTTGAGATATTCCTACTATATATAAATATCCAATCCCAATCCATTGGAATATTTCTATTATATATAGGAATACCCAATCCGACTCGGAGATATTTTTCGTATAGGTTGGGAAGCACACCCACTCCAACAAATCTCTTCCTTCACAACTATGTGGAGGGGTCGTCATCCCGATGATTCTCCTGTAGTACTCGAACTTTTTACTTGGAAGAATCTTTGTGAATATGTCTGCTCCGATGTTATCTGTATGAACCTTCTCAAGCGTCGCGTCCTTCTTTTCAACCACATCCCATATCCAATGATACATAGTCTTAATGTGCTTGGACCAACTATAAAATGTCTGGATTTTATTGGATTTTTATGGTGTAATTTTAACTACAGATAACTGCGGGTAGATAATCCCATGCTTAGCAAAGAAAAATATAACCTCAAGAAGCTATACTTGAAAATAATATAACCAGAAGAAGCTATACTTGAAAGAACACGCAATTTCATTTTGCAGCTATAAGAAAGCAGTCATATTTTGCCCTCATAAGAAAACGTGAATGCTTCATGAAAGTTACTAGAATGGTAGCAAAAGTGCATTTCTTCCCTACTGTAACCTTCTGATAATTGAAGACTACTCTAATAAGAAAATAATAATGAGCATAGAGATGGGACCATTGTAGTTGGGTTGAATTCATCTATCAACAGTTAAATTCATTAATTTTCCCACTCATACATGCCTTTGATTGTCATCAGACAAGTCATATAAGCATAGTTATGATTCTAACGATGCTGTTTTGATTGTCATCAGACAAATCATATAAGCATAGTTCTGATTCTAACTATGATGTTGTTAATAGAAGCATGTTATGGCGACAAGGCCAGATCTTTTTCAAACTGATATCAATCAAAATTTTGTTGTCACAGGTATAGTTTGCAGTATCGGCCGATACCAATACAGACAGTTTGGCATGTCCCAATCCGATATCGACCGATATCCGATACTGACCAAGAGCGAAACTGGTGCTCTTTTTTGGTCAATTCAATAAAGAAAATTGAATGAAAACGACAATCAGCAAGGGTGTAAAAGTATAGCAAGGTTGTAAAAGCATGTAAAACTTACCTATCCCATGTAAACCAATTGACAAGCATGACTACTATTTCATTCAATTTCAAAAATGTTAAAAAATAACATTAGAAATATTTAGAATTATGTCTAAATGTATACTCTCTAAAATGTTAATTATTTGTCTTCTGATACCAAAAATTCTGATACTCCAATCCAAAATTGTCGATACCATACCGACTCAGATACCGAAAGCTTGGTCATAGGCAGCGGTAGTGGTGTTATTTAAATTCTACAAGATAAAAAACATCAAGACCAGTAATCATCAACAGGCAAGAAAACAGTACTAGTTATTCGTGGTGTACCGGTAGGCCTGCTCTGTCTGCCCTGTCGGCCTGTACCTCCACTCCCACAAATTATTTTAATAATTGGAAGGAATAGTGTTCCCCTCGTTCGAACCCAGACAAATGAGGAGAATGCCTCCAACCTTAAGACACTTGAGGTATATATATATATATATATATATATATATATATATATATATATATATATATATATATATATGATTGGGAATTGAAGAAATGGATTTTTTTTCATTAGAACAAAAAGCTAAAACATTACATTAATAGGGTTTATTAATAGGGTTAAGGGGTACAATTCCTAGCCCAATACATAAAAGTATCAGAAATTAAACAGACGATAAGCAAACTACTAGGCAAAAGCAACAAAATACATCATCATGACACCCAAAATTTCCTCCAATTCAAATAGTCATAGATGTCGATGAAGAAACAGAGCGACTAGCTAGCAATGCAACTCCGAAACAAAGCAAACATGACAAAGAACGAGACGACAATGATCTGCTCATAGAAATCCCAATTCGGACAGATGAACAATCCTAGCATTCGTTAAACATAGTAAAGCATAGGAGAAGTCAAGTAGGATGTCTTACAGAATAATGATTCAGCTCACCCGTACGTATTAACAGCTTCCCAGACCAAGTTCTTCGGCACGGGGCTTCTCAGGTCGCGGGCCTGGAGCACGGCGCTCTTGAGGACCTTCACCGTCCTCCTGTTGGCCTCGAGGAAGCTTGCGTTGTCGTACGGCAGCCCGTGCTTCCCGCAGAGGTTCCTCACCAGGGGAGCGACGGTCCGCAGGTGGCAGGTCGGCAGCCTCGGCCGACGGAGTAGTCGAGATCTGCGATCGTCGGATCGAAGATATTAAACATAGGGAAGAGAAAAAATTAATGGAGGGATGGGAGGGGGTAGAAAATTAGGGTTAGGTTTTGAGACGGACCGAAGTAGTCGCCGAAGTCATGGCGGAGGATCTAGCCCTTGCTGGTGCCGAGGACGATGACATCGTTGCCTGAAGCTATGGAGGTGATGGTGCTGCGCTCCCTAGCTGCATTGCGCTCGAGGGGGTCGATGGAGAAGAGGGCGCCGAAGGCCCGCCGAAGTCCATGGCACCGGAAACCTTAAACCTAACCCTAGGCCTGGACGCTGGACCGAACCCTTATTCTGAGCATGGGAGCGAAAGAAGAGGAAGAGGAGGAGGAGAGGGGAAATGGAAGGAGAAGAAGGTATTTCGAACGCTTAATATTAATAAGTTTGCAAAATATTACAAGTTTGCCACCGCACTAAAATATTAATAACGCTTTGTTTTATAAACGTTATAAAAAGCCCAGAATTAGCCCAAACCGTCATAGAAAAAAGATATTTCGAACTTTGATAACGCTTAAGTATCAGGCGTCATCAATACGTCTTATCGAGCGTTATTTATAGGCCTTTTTGTTGTAGTGTATGTGAAAATGGCACCAGGGTGACCGTTGATGATCTTTTCCAACAACTGAGCAGTTTCTATTGATGGAGTGGGTGTGGTTCCCAACTAATATGGAGAAGACCCCGGAGTGCGACGAGCGCTGTATGTGTGTCAGAGAAGCTCGGGGAGGTGACGACGCATTCGGAGATGTAGAAGAAGCTCGAGAGCTACTAGAGTACTTTTTGGAAAAGGGGAGACAGAGTTCTAGCCGAACTCTACCCCCTTGGTTCCATAACTGTTATGTCACAAAAACACAGAGTTTTGGCCGAACTCTTTATCGACGGACTGAGGCTGACTTCAGGATATTTTTATACCATTGGATCGTATCCTATGGTACAGATTTTGTTAGGGATTAGTGGGTTTATACATAGTTTTTCTTAACCCTAATCACAACACAAAATTGAAGAAAATAGACAGAAAAGAGGTAAGAGTGCCATTGCAACTTTGGGAAAGAAGAAAGAAGTAAAGGCCATTTTCGAAGGAGGATCATGTTCGGGTAATCTCTACTCGTCGTCTTTGTTATTCATAGCCTTGCAATCAATTATTCTTGCTTTCAAGTGTTATGGAAATCCGTATTAGATCGGAAGAAGTTTGTAGAGGGTGTACTCCATTATTTCATTAATGAAGGCTTCTCAAGGGTTGGACTCCTATCGTCACGTGGTTTTTTTCCCGCAAAGATTTTTCACGTCAAAAATTTTCTTTGTCTGCGTGGATTGTGTTTGGTGTTTAGTTCATGGGTTGTACTACTCGATTCTCTCGCAGGTACTCTCTAGTTTTAGAAAAGGTTTCCGTACTTCTTTTCCAATAAAGTGGTATCAGTGCCAGGTTCTAGAATTCAGAAGGGTGTCAGGAGTTGACAGAAAAAGTAGAGAGGAGAGATGGACGCGAAGCTCGTGCGTATGGTGAACCTGAATGGCACAAACTATCATTATTGATGGAGAAAGATAAAAGATTTGTTGTTTATCAAGAAGTTGCATCTGCCCGTATTTAGTTTCGATCGACCAGTTGATAAATCCGAGAAGGACTGGAATTTCGAGCACATATAGATTTGCGCATATATCAGGCAGTTCATTGACGAGAATGTGTACAATCACGTTGCCAAAATTGAGTACGCAAAGACTTATGGGATAAGCTAGAATCTTTGTATACGAAGAAGACCAGGGTAAACAAGTTGTTCATGATCCGGACGATGATGCGTCTGCGATACAAAGATGGAGCGTCTATTACGGATCACTTGAATGAGATCCAGGGCATGATTGAACAACTATCTTCGATGGGAGTCATGTTCGATGACGAGGTCTAGGGACTATGGCTGTTGTGTACATTGCCAGACTCGTAGGAGATCGTACGAGTATCTATGATCTCTTCAGCTCCAGAAGGTGTGGTCAGTCTGGAGTTTGCCAAGAGCAGGGTGCTGAATGAATAGATGCAAAGACGTTCTCAGGGTACTTCATCTACATCCCACCACTCAGAGGTACTAGTTTCAAAGGGCCACGAAAGGGGCAAAAGTAGGGGTCCAGGTTGTGGCAGAGACAAGAACAGGGGGAAGTCCAAAGGTCGGTACAAGGACTCGGAGTGTTACCACTGTGGCAAGAAGGGCCACATCAAGCAGAACTGTTTTGCTTGGTAGAGAGAGAAAAAGGGCAACAAGGTGAAGCAAGATGAGAACACTACAGCGGCAGCATCGATATATGGAGGTGATGCAATCGTCGTAGGTGATGAGGTTATGACAAACCTCGCCTGCGATGACAATTCTTAGCTGGTGGACTCAGGGGCTCAGCGTACGTATCTCACAACAGGGTACTATTTGCCATGGACATGACTTACGACTGTGTAGTATTGAGGATGGACAATGGATATGTGTCGAACGTGGTTGCCATTGGAGATATATATTTGAGAACGAAGACGGGTGCAGTTCTTGTTCTCAAAGATGTTCGTCATGTCCATGATATCTATTTAAACCTGATATCGGTTGGAAGGTTGGATGATGAAGGATTCTTCAGTCTCTTAGGAAATAGTCAGTGGATGTTTTCCAGAGGTTCGATGGTGATTGCCAGAGGAAGCAAGAAGTCCGGTCTCTACTATATGAAGGGGAGCGCACAGGGGACACATGAGGTTAACACAGTTTCTGACGTGTCTATCGAGTTGTTGCACAGGCGGCTTAGCCATATCCGCGAGAAAGGGATGAGCTACTTGGCGATCAGAAAGGTTATTCCAGGGCTCAAATTTACAAAGTTGGAGAAGTGCACACACTACATAGCTGGGAAGCAAAATAGGATATCCCTCTAAAGTCACCCAAGTTCAAGGAAGTCGGTGTTGCTCGAGTTGATTCACTGGGATGTCTGCGGTCCTATGAAGGTAAAATCTGTTAGTGGTGCTTCTTACTTTGTAACTTTTATTGATGACTATTCCCGAAAGGTTTGGGTCTATGTCTTAAAGATCAAAGATCAGGTGTTGCCCACTTTCAAAGAGTTTCATGCCTCTATTGAAAAAGAGACGGACAAGAAGTTATTGTGTGTTCGGTCCGACAACGGCAGCAAATATATTAGCCCTTTTTATGCTTATTGTAGAGAGCAAGGGATATGACACCAGAAGACTCCACCTAAGATACCTCAGCTTAATGGTGTAGCGGAGTGCATGAACAGGACACTGATGTAGAGTGTACAGTGTTTGCTGTCAGAAGCAAATTTGCCAGACAGTTATTAGAGTGAGGCTCTTCTCACAGCTGCTTATGTTATTAATTTATCTCCTAGTGCTCCTTTGTAGGGCGATGTGCCTGACAAAGTATAGTACGACAAAGAGCCGTCATACAATCACCTGCGAGTGTTTGGTTATAAGCCCTTTGTGCATGTATCGAAGGATGAGAGATCCAAACTTGAGCCAAAGACAAGGCGGTACATCTTTGTCGACTATGGTCGAAATGAGTTTGGCTATAGACTCTATGACCCAGTTAGAAGAAAGCTCTACAAAAGCAGTGATGTGGTATTCATCGAGGATCAAACCATGACCAACACTCAGGATTCCGAGATGCCTTCTAAGGCTTAGGAATTACCTGAGTTAGAGTCATTTTGCTTCGATCAGTTTCCAGAGGATATTGTAGAGGATCCAGTTATGGGGGAGCCAGTACATGGAGTTGCTCCTAACCTTGATCATCAGCATGCTGATGGTGGTCAAGGTGTCCCTCAGGAGGATGAGCATGCCGGAAAGGCATTTTTTGAATGGGAGGAGGTTGTTGGTATACGGCCAGCACCCGTAGCTCCTTTAAGAAGGAGCGACAGAAAGCGTCGACTATCTCTGGGATACTCACCGGGTGATTATGTGCTACTGACTGATGGGGAAGAGCTCGAAATCTTTATAGAGGCTATGGAAGACGAACAAAGGCAGGAGTGGATGCAGGCTATGCAGGAGGAGATGAGTTCCTTACACGTTAATTCTACTTATGAGCTGGTGCTGTTGCCAAAGGGCAAGAAAGCTTTGAAGAATCGATAGATGTTTAGAATAAAGCAAACGGATGATGCTACTCACCCTCGATACAAAACGAAGGTGATAGTTAAAGGCTACGGTCAGCGGAAAGGAATAGATTATGATAAGATCTTTTTGTCGGTCGTCAAGCAGTCGTCTATTCGGGTGGTGCTAGCATTGGCAACCAATTTTTACTTGGAGGTCGAGCAGATGGACGTGAAGACGGCATTCCTCTACGGTGATCTTGAGGATGAGATATATATAGAACAGCCAGAGGAGTTATATGAGAAGGGCAAGTCACATTTGGTCTGCCAGTTGAGGAAGAGATTGTATGGTCTAAAGCAAACTCCGAGGCAGTAGTACAGGAAGTTTGAGTCATTTATGGGGGAGCTTGGTTATGCATGGACGATTTTAGAACATTATGTATTTGTGAGATACTTTGTCGAGGATGATTTTATCATTTTATTGCTTTATGTTGATGACATGCTATTAGTGGGTCGGAATACGACTAGGATAGTAGAGTTAAAGCACCAATTGGGTACGACCTTCTCTATAAAGGATTGGGGTACAACAAAGACTATTATTGTGATGGAGATCAGCCGAGAGAGAGAGTCCAAGCTGCTATACTTGTCCCAAAAGAAGTACATTCATCAGATACTTCAGCGTTTCAGGATATATGGGTCGAAGAAAGTGAGTTATCCCCTTGTGGCCCACTTTAAGCTCACTGAGGAGCAGTGTCCATCTACCAAGGATAAAAAAGAAGATATGAAGTAGGTTCCATATGCCTCCGTTATAGGAAGCCTTATGTATGCTATGGTGTATACGAGGCCAGACGTCGCTCATGCAGTTGGCACGGTTAGCAGGTATCTTTTAATTTCTGGAAGGGTATATTAGAGTACGGTTAAGTAGATTCTACGATACCTTCAGGACACTGCCGATTGGTAACTTTCTTTTGGTGGTGACGAGCCGAAGCAGGTTGGATATACCAACGCTGATATGGTTGGAAATGTAGACACAAGACAATCGACTTCGGGCTATGTGATGATGTTTGCTAGAGGAGTGGTATCGTGGCAGTCGCGGTTACAGAAGTGTGTTGCCTTGTCAATAAAAGAGGAAGAGTACATTACGGCGATGGAGGCTTACAAGAAGTTGTTGTGGATAAAAAACCTGTTGCAAGAAATAGGGCTGAAGCAAGAGCAGTATACTTTGCTTTGCGACAGTCAGAGTGCTATTCGCCTTGTAAAGAATCAGACCTTTCATAGCTGGTCCAAGCACATTGAGATTTGGTATCATTAGATATGAGATGTGGTTGAGAAGAAGGATGTGAAACTTGAGAAGGTTCATGCAGATGATAACGGAGTAGATATGTTCACCAAGATTTTACCAATAGAAAAGTTTGAGTTCTGCAGGCAGATCGTCAGAATGATGATCCCCTCCACGTTATTATGAAGGGGAAGAAATGTTGGAGTATGTGGGGTTTGCAGCCTATGTGGAGAAGACCCCTGAGTACGACGAGCGCCGTCTGTGTGTCAGAGAAGCTCGGGGAGGTGACAAGGCCATTCGAAGACGTAGAAGAAGCTCGGGAGCGACAAGAGTACTTTCTGGAACAGAGGAGGCAGAGATCTGGCCGAACTCTACCCCTTTGGTTCCAGAACTATGCTGTCACGAAAACACAGAGTTCTGGCCGAAATCTGTGTCGACGGGCTGAGCCTGATTTTATGGTATTTCTATACCTTTGGATCGTATCCTACTGTCCAGATTTTGCTGCAGATTAGGAAGTTTATACATGGTTTTTTCTAACCCTAATCACAACACAACATTGAAGAAAATAGAGAGAAAAGAGGCATGCCATTGCACTTTGGAAGAGAAGGAGGATTGAAGGTCATTTTCGAAGGAGGATCGTATTCGGGTAATCTCTACTTGTCGTCTTTGTTCTTCGTAGCCTTGTAATCAATTATTCTTGAATCCAACTATTGTGGGGATCCGTATTGGATCGGTAGAAGTTTGTAGAGGGTGTACTCCTTTATTTCAATAGTGAAGGCTTCTCAAAAGTTGGACTCCGATCGTCCTGTAGTTTTTTCCGCAAGGATTTTCTACGTCAAAAAATTTCTCTGTCTGCGTGGATTGTGTTTTATAAAACCCCTAAATTTCTACTATTTATTTTATTTTATTTTATAAATTTGGTACTGATTTTTTATTTTTTTTGTATTGTACGTCGCGTAGTTGCATTGTACGTCGCGGACGAATTTTTTTTTCGTCATTGCTCGCCGAATGCGAATATGTGCGAGCGTACATATTTTTGAAAAATATTTTTCTATAGTTTCAAAGTAATATAGATAATAATTATTTTTAGCTATCATACCAAAATTTTCAAGTTTATTCATTTATACAGTTATAATAATAAATATTTTTCCTATAAAATGGTATATTAGAAAAGTATATTTATGTAAATATTACTTGGGCATACATATATATTTCGTAATTATTTATTAGTTTATTTTAAAATAATAATGTAATTTTCAAAATTATTATTATTAGTACTTTTGGAAAAATATATTTTGAAATTATTGTGACAATTTAAATCTTGATTTGATTTTTATGGATTTATTTAAATAGTTAAATTAATATCTATAATTGAAATTTGATTTATCTTATTTTGGAATTTAATTAGATTTAAATTGGATTTGGATTTGGATTTGATTGGTTTTAAATTTATTAGTAGCAAATTATCTAATTGGGTTTAAATAATTCCTAATACTTATCCTAATGGGATTTCCACCTCCTATAAAAGGAGAGGTACTTGCCCTCTATTTCTATTGAATCCTCCATAATTAATCTTCCACAAATTTCCACAACCCAAATTGTGCATCGCGTCCGAGTCTGTGTCTCATCCACTACTTATTTTCTTTTACAAATACATAAATTCTCTCTGTGTCCAACATGCCGAACACCCCGCCCCGTGTCTCACAGGAAACGACGGTAGCCCTCCACCACTATCAAATTCCTAACCTAACCCAGCCGTCGCCACCTCGCCTCCTACTATCCTGTAATGCCTGTGTTCGTATTACGTATTATTAAAATTATTGGAATACATGTACGTATTTTATTCTTGTATTGCATGATTCCTTGCTTAGCTCTTCCTTCATGGCTTGGTTATTCTTGGTTCGGGTTGGCTTGGTTCGGTTTGGGATTGCTATTGGTTCATTATGAACCAAAGGGTGAACCCCCTACCTACCACCACCACTACCACTTATTAACTCATTCTTCTTTCTCTCTCTTCATTACTCATCTTCTTCTTCCATTTACTTCTTTACCTACCAATAAAGGGAGAGAGAGGCATAGGCAAGTGCAACTTGCTTCATGGAGGAACTCAAATTTTATTGCTTCATTCTCTTCCTTACAGCATTTTAACTTACTTTAGTACTTGGCATTTTCACTTTCCATGGCTAGATTCTTGTAGATCTAAGTTTACTTTATTTTCAGAATTCTTGGGTTTTGATCTACTTAATCCTGTTATTTCTGAGTTTTGATGGTTTCATGTTGTTGAGAATTTTGTTCTACCCCATTTTGACCTATGGAAGTTCGAATTTGGGCTCCGGATGATGGAGTTATGGAGCTTGAGGACTTGGCTCTCATGGTATTCTTCTTCTCGGAATTTTGGAGAAGATGAACTGTGCTTGACTTGACCGCATGAATATTTCATGCGACAAGTGTTCTCTTCAGCCGCATGGCTGGAAGTACTTGAGCCGCATGAGGGTCGAACTCATCTGGCAACATAACTCGCTCAATCCCCAGCCGCATAAGTTCTGAACTCCCTGAGCCGCATGTGCCTGACCCTATTCAGCCGCATGAGAATCCCTTCGCCCTGGGCCGCATGCGCCCTTCCCCCAGCCGCATGAGGACCCCGCTTCTCCCAGCCGCATGAATGCTCTGACTTAGTCTCATGCGCCCTTCCTTCCCGAGCCGCATGGGACTTTACTTGACCCAGCCCCATGAGAACTTCTTTCCGAGCCGCACGGGACTTTACTTGACCCAGCCGCATGAGAACTTTTTTCCGAGCCGTATGGGACTTTACTTGACCCAGCCGTATGAGAACTCCTCCCGGGCCGTATGTACCTGATTGGTCAGCCAGCCGCATGGACCCATCCCCCGCCAGCCGCATGAGTTACCTATCCTTCTGACCGCATATGTCTTGCCTTTTCTCAGCCGCATGACTGACTGGATCTCCGAGCCGCATATGACTGATACCCCTTTAACCGCATAAGCCTTTCCCTTTTAGCTGCATGCGCCTGACCCTAATCAGCTGCATGGACTGTTCTCTTTCCAGCCGCATGAGATCATCCCTGGCCGCATATGCCTTAGCCGCATGGCACTTCTATCGCCCTGTATATTGATATTTTATTAGATATTTTACGCCCATTTTATATCCTTACGCCTTTTGTCCTGAACTTGATAAATCGCGATTTGATTGACATGATTGAAATGATAATTGAACATGACACGACAGTGACCCATAGTGGTGTACTCCTAACATGACTAACCTGACATGACATGATAGCGGCCCGTCGTGGCGTACTTCTGATTTGTACACTTGACATGATAACCTAACATGATTTATCTTGAGCAGCTGTTGCGACGGCTACCTGACATGACATGACCTGTATAATTAACCTGGACACCGTGGACGATTGTGCTTGTACAAATAAACCAGTCCTGTCTTGCATCATATCTAGGACAGGGACTCCTGAGTACCACGGTTAGGAGTACCTGCTAAAATTGGACTAAGGCTAATAACTAGAATAACACAGTAGTCATGAAGAGATTTTCCAGCTACAGGCAATCCCGTTACCTGGACGCTCCTGGGATCTGTAGCCTGCCGTCGAGTAGGGCATATTTCCAGCACACTGTCATGTGTTGCACCCTTAAATTACTTAAGGGTACATGTATTTCCTGGACGATGTACCCACCTGAATTCAACCCTAATTTTTCGTCCTGGATAACCTGGATGGTCTGCAGGGCTTGTGGCTGTGGAATAATCTCACTGCATCTTATTAGTAATTAGGATTGTGACAACCCTAGTTAGTTAAAGTATCAAACCGTAATTCTTGCTTGGCCGTGAAATAATTGGATGGAGTCTAACTAGTCTAGTCTTGTCCTGATCCTGTTCCAGATTACTTCATTGACTAGAATGCTTGTATTTATTTTACCGATAAATGGTGAGAATTCCAAGTTCTGTTCTGACGAAGGGTTACAACCCCGGTCCTTGTTTGGTTTACGGGTTGTAACCTGGTTATCTGAATAGTTCCATGGTTATCTCGTCATATATCATCCTGATGTATTTTCTTATTTCCAGTTCTTACTTTTATTTATACTCCTGTGCTGATTGCTGGTTTTAGTTCCTAAGTGAAGCCTCCTTTGTGGCTCTTGCTCTTTCTGGGGTCTGACCCAGCTGGTTTTGTGTGGCCAGATTTTGGAGCAGCTCCAGAGGATCTACCGACCTTCCAGCCAGATGGTGGCCACTAGACGGAACCCTGGCAACGAGTGGGTTTATTTTTTGCCCTTCCACTTTATTATAAAAATATTCTTTTGAGGCGTTTAGCCGACGAGCACCTGTTTAGCTCGATTGCACTTTACTTACTGTCTGCCTACGGGCTGTAACATGATTGACAGATCCTAGGGTTGATCATGTATGACTAAACTCTTGCTAGTCCGGACATTTTGTAACGACTAGCTTCATGATCAGCTGAATATGTAATGTTTGGAACGCCTTACTATTGTATATTTAATGATCATACATCTTGTAACTTTTACTTACTTGCTTGTGATTGAGACACTAGGCTTGTTCATGACCATAGGAGACTGTTGGCCTGTAGTAAACCCTCATGTATCTAGACAGCCGTGACCGTATAGCGAGAGGGAATCCCATTTCATATGCGTAGCTGGCTATGTCTGCCACTGCTCTCCAGTATTCTGGTTCTGTGGCGTGACATATCCCGGTCGACCCGAAGCACCGGCCAAACCCAACCACAACGTCACCGTCATCACCACAGCTACAACCATCCTCTCCGTGCCGTCAACCTCGACAAATCCATCCAAGATAATCCCACACCACCATCACGACCCGCTATCGCCACCACAGCCTCTTCCCCAACCATCAGCAACATCGCCACCCTGCTTCCTCCTTTCGACCATCGCGTACACCGACGCGGCAATCCTCTCCGGCGAGTCCCGGCCAAATCCTCCAACAGCCATCAACACCACCACAAAATAGCACCACCACCACCATCCCGCCGTCGTCACCATCTCACCACCCGCAGCTTCCAAGCCTGCCATCCTGTTCACCGGCCAACACGTTGAAGCCCAGCCTCCCCTTTCGGCCACCCTGGCCGAGCGCCACCACCAACAGACTAAAACCCCCAAAAGAAAAACCCTAAATCTACTCACCTCTGCTCGCGCAGGTGGACGGTGAGCCACGACCGCCCGCGCTTCCCTCTCTCCCGATCTCCGAGGTCCTTCCGCTCGACCAAGCCGTAGCACGTGCCGCGCGTGTCGCACGTGTCGCCGCCTCCGCAGCACCGGCCACTGTGCCGCCTAGACGAGCGAGCCGCAGCATTTTTCTCTCGCCGCCGGTGACCGAGACCTTCGCGCGCGCCCCTTCTTCTTCAGCACCAGCCGCGACCCCACTCCGTAAGCCTCCGCACAGACTCCGGCGCCGCCCCTAGCCGCCCAAGCCTCCCGATCTCTCCGCCGCCCTCTCTCTCTCTCTCTCTCGAGCCACCCGCTCTTCCTTCTCCTCCGCTGCCGCTTGTGCGTGCTTCCTCCGTCGTCGTGCCATCGCGCCCGGTTGGCTCCGTCTTCCCCCAGCTCCCCAAGTCGAAACCCTCTCCGCCTCGTCGCCCCTTCCTCCTCTCCCGTGCTCTCTCCGCCCCTTCCTGATTTCTCTTTCCGTCCCTTTCTCGCCACACTCCCTCTCTCTCTCTTCCGATCTCCCCTCCTCACTCTTCAGTCTTCACAATTTTTTTGTCTTCGTTTTCTCTTTCTTCATCAACAGTATAATAGTACTTTTATTGTTTGATTATTTTATTTATTTATTTATTTTATTGTTTTTTATAGTATTAAGCAGTAGGTAAGTTTCTTCTACTAAAGAAATTATTATCTAATGTTTTAAAAATTTTATTATTTCATTATTATTATTATTGTTATTATTATTATTATTATTATTGTTATTATTATTATTGTTATTACTATTATTATTAATATTATCATTATTACTACTGTTATTATTATTATTTTGTTGTCTTGCTCAATTTATTACTTGCATTATTATTATCATTTTAGAAAATTTTACAAATAATTTTTAGCGAATTTCAAAGTAAATTTTGAGTCTAAAATATTTTTCTCGAGTTATATGTACGTAAATATATTTGATAAGTTACCTCTAAAATATTTTTTGAATTATATGTATATAAATATATTTGACGAGTTATAGTTTTGGCATAAATAACTCTTTATTATTTTCGAAAAAGTACTTAAATATTTTTATATATAAAATATAGTTTTTCTACTTAGAAATAATTATTTTGTCAAAACTTAGAGTTTTTCGCCCTAAAAAGATTTTTTGGATTTACAAATAATTAATTTAATTATTTTACAAAATAAAACTATTTTCAAGTATTAAGAAAAGCTTTATAAAAACATATATAACCAATTTCTTTAGATATTTTCCTCTCCATGCCCAATCCTATTATTCATGTTCCCTCGCCAATTCAAGCCTACCTTATGTCGAACCTAACTAATTTGACCCTTCTGGACCCGATGGAACTGTCCGTGCCACCATCCGAGGTCACCTTGTATAGTTGTTGCACCGAAGTCGCAGTTCGTGCCACCTTGATCATCGCAGCACACCAGGCGTCCTACCAGGCAAGACACCTTGCCATTTGCTGTTTATTTGTCTTAGCTCATATTTCATGTATTATTTATTATTTTCTTTATACAAAATAAACTGTGATACATGGCATAATTTGTTAGAACTTACTGTTAAGTTATATTTTCTGCTATGTATTATTTTTCTTACATATTAAACCTAGATTTAAGGGGCCACCTTTGTGTGTTGCATTCATTGGCCTTGACACATTGTACCATGAAGTTGTGTGTCGCATGTAGAACACGGACGTGCGTGACTGGCTGGCCACCGGTACGTATAAGCCGTGAGATAGGAATAACCGTTAGTAGAGGTTGCATGCTTAGTTTGACTTAGCGGTTATACAGGTTTTCTGTTATAGATACAATATAGTAGGCATTAGACGGGGAGGACAATTTCTTAGCGTATGGGCTTCGATGCACTTTTCTTGTGACCCGGAAGCTCCGCTAGAGATACGGGGTTGATGACCTATGATTACTGACGGCCACTAACGTTCTGCAGAACGTTATGCACTTATTGATTGGGCATCGGTGCCCCAGGGGGGACTATGCCGATCCTATTTAGCCAGGGCCCATGCGTAGGAAGAATTATTCTTAACTACATTTCACTTAGAACGGTTAGGCACCTTTATCTGTTAGGTAAGAGTACTTTAGGTTTGGGTGATTGTATCTGACCGTGGCTTGGAAAAAAACTTGTCGCGGATTAGTTCGTCACATCTTGTCTTTGTTTGGTTGTAGGTGTGACTTACTACTTCGATGAGAAGGTATTGAACCTTGTTGGGATCCGGATACCATATTTGATTTATAGCATGGAAAGATACGTCACCGTGAATTAGTTTACCATCTTATGTCCCTGTTTGGTTTGGGGGGATGGTAAGTTAGTTCAATAGGTGTGTATTGAACCATGTTATAATTCAATTGACTTATGTATTTGAGTAATATTTATTCAGTTTATATGGCATAATATTATGTGTCTTGTTACGTCCCTCTGAGGACCTGGTTATATCGTCAGGTGTGTGCTCTTGTCTTTTGTAGGTGTTCTAGCCGTGGCCATGACCATCTCTATTTCTTCGAGGTCGATTGCACTTTGATCGTCTTCGCTTTGCTCGCCAAACTCATTTTATTTTTCATATATTTTTCCTTATTTAGTTGGTAGTTGATTTGTCTCCGCCCAACTACATGTACCAATGACAATTCATAGTTGATTATATGATATCTTTTATTCTTATATTTTGTGGATGAGATTAGTTAGTTGTGGTTTACTGTACTTTACAGCTTATGTATCCATACAAGGCCCATGTACTTCGTATGAATACAGCGGGCATGTCTACGTTTCTAGTCCTACGTATTTTGGGATTGGAGCATTACATATTTTTGTGGTGGCCCATGCAGGTCAAGATAAATTGTTTAGTTACTTTACCGTACCAAGCAAGCCTGCGAATAGGATTAGAAATCTAGGATCTCATCCACATACTTGACCTCTTTCCTCAATTCCATATTTGAATTACCGTTCGACTCATCAATTGCATCTTGCTTGATTCTTCCTATCATTATTCTTATCTTTCCTTCGTGCTTGCTAGAGATTGACCCTACTAGTTAGATGTCCCAAACACCCTTAGCTTAATTCTTTAAGCTGGGTAGAATACCCCACGACCTGACACACCCTTGACCATTAAGGGAATACAAATAGTATTATCTAGACCATAGAGACTAGAGAAATTTAACCCATTTGGTCAACCTAGCCTTGGTCAATAAAACCGTAGAATGATGGTATAGGAATAAATAAGACTTAGATCCTTATGACTCTTAGACTATTCATATTTGTTTTTATTTCATCTACCATCGTACATATGTTCTACTATCTAGACTAATGATGCTAATATAGCCTAGTTTTTGCAAGCTTATTCCTTTATCGAGCTTGTTCAAGACATATATTATTTGGGTCGTACCCACTAACATATTGTCTAATCAGAACCGGTGCATGAAGGTCTGATCAACCGAATGCACTTTGGTTCACTTTTATCTATCGTTCTACGTGGATGGGGACATAGATAAACTTGCCCTCTAGAGCCCCATCCGTGACTGCCTTTGCAACTCCTTTTGAATTATTCGATCGCCTTTGAACCACGTATTCGTATTCGATAACGCCTCATTCGAACTCCATATTGCTTTCGCCTACACCTATATTAGAATGACGAAGGCGTTGTGCTAGAACTTCCTCTAGCCTTCCTATCGATTAGGACCATTGCCACTCAAAGTTGCTATACCTTCGTCCAAAACTGCTCGTTCTTTTCCTCAGCCCTATATTTACTATCACGACCTCATAATCACTTAAATTTGGAGTGCATCAAATCGTTCTCCTAATCGTGCCCTCAACCTACTCCCAAGAAACCATATCTTTAAGGTCTCTAATTTATTTTCTCTTGTTACCATAATATTCTTTGTTGCCTATTATCTTGTTTTAACCTTAACCCTTATTCATTTTTCTTCTTGCGCTAACCCATGATTATCTCTGCCATTATTGAAATCATGATTTTCTAATGCATCTTTTGGTTGAACGTTGTGAATTAATTTTTTTGCATCGCTACCCCTTTACGCCTTCTCACCCCTACTAATTCTTAATTTCGAGGACAAAAATCTTTTAAGTTGGGTAGGATGTAATATCCCCTAAATTTTTACTATTTATTTTATTTTATTTTATAAATTTGGTACTGATATTTTTTGTATTGTACGTCGCGTAGTTGCATTGTACGTCGCGCGCAAAATTTATTTTTTTTCGTAATTGCTCGTCGAGTGCGAATATGTGCGAGCGTACATATTTTTGAAAAATATTTTTCTATAGTTTCGAAGTAATATAGATAATAATTATTTTTAGCTATCATACCAAAATTTTCAAGTTTATTCATTTACACAGTTATAATAATAAATAATTTTTCCTATAAAATGGTATATTAGAAAAGTATATTTATGTAAATATTATTTGGGCATACATATATATTTCGTAATTATTTATTTGTTTATTTTAAATAATAATATAATTTTCAAAATTATTATTATTAGTATTTTTGGAAATACATATTTTGCAATTATTGTGACAATTTAAATCTTGATTTAATTTTTATGGATTTATTTAAATAGTCGAATTAATATCTATAATTGAAATTTGATTTATCTTATTTTGGAATTTAATTAGATTTAAATTGGATTTGGATTTGAATTTGATTGGTTTTAAATTTATTAGTAGCAAATTATCTAATTGGGTTTAAATAATTCATAATCCTTATCCTAATGGGATTCCCACCTCCTATAAAAGGAGAGGTACTTGCCCTCTATTTCTATTGAATCCTCCACAATTATTCTTCCACAAATTTCCACAACCTAAATCGTGCATCGTGTCCGTGTCCCATCCACTACTTATTTTTCTTTACAAATACATAAATTCTTTCCGTGTCCGACATGCCGGACACCCCGCACCATGTCTCACTGGACACAACGGTAGCCCTCTACCACTATCAAATCCCTAACCTAACTCAGACGTCGCCACCTCGCCTCCTACTATCCCGGTTGACCCGAAGCACCGGCCAAACCCATCCACCACCGTCACCGTCATCACCACAGCTGCAACCATTCTCCCCGTGTCGTCAACCCCGACAAATCCACCCAAGATAATCCATACCGCTACCGCGACCCGCTGTCACCACCACAGCCTCTTTCCCAACCATCACCAACATCGACACCCTGCTTCCTCCTTCCGACCATCGCGTACACCGACGCGGCAATCCTCCTCGACGAGTCCCGGCCACTTCCCGACCAAATCCCCCAACAGCCATTAACATCACCGCAAAATAGCACCACCACCACCATCCCGCCGTCGTCACCATCTCACCACCCGCAGCTTCCAAGCCTGCCACCCCCGTTCATCGGCCAACACGTCGAAGCCCAGCCTCCCCTTCTGGCCACCCTGGCCGAGCGCCACCACCGACAGACCAAAACCTGTAAAAGAAAAACCCTAAATCTACTCACCTCCGCCCGCGCCGCTGGACGGTGAGCCATGGCCGCTAGCGCTTCCCTCTCTCCCGATCGTCGATCTCCTTCCGCTCGCCCAAGCCGTAGCACGTGCCGCGCATGTCGCACGTGTCGCCGCCTCCACAACATCGGCCACTGTGCCGCCTAGACGAGCTAGCCGCGAACTTTTCCTCTCGCCGTCGGTGGCTGAGACCTCCGTACGTGCCCCTTCTTCTTCAGCGCCAGCCGCGACCCCACTCCGTAAGCCTCCGCACAGCCTTCGGCGCCGCCCCTGGCCACCAAAGCCTTCCGATCTCTCCGCTGCCCTCTCTCTCTCTCCCGAGCCACCCGCTCTTCCTTCTCCTCTGCCGTCGCTTGTGCGTGCTTCCTCCGCCGTCGTGCCACCGTCGGCTCCATCTTCCCCCAGCTCTCCAAGTCGAAACCCTCTCCGCCTCGTCGCCCCTTCCTCCTCTCCCGCGCTCTCTCCGCCCCCTTCCTGATTTCTCTCTCCGCCACTTTCTCACCACACTCCCTCTCTATCTCCCGATCTCCCCCGCCTCACTCTTCAGTCTTCACAATTTTTTTGTTTTTGTTTTCTCTTTCTTCATCAACAGTATAACAATACTTTTATTGTTTGATTATTTTATTTATTTATTTATTTTATTGTGTTTTATAGTATTAAGCAGTAAGTAAGTTTCTTCTACTACAGAAATCATTATCTAATATTTTAAAAATATTATTATTTCATTATTATTATTATTATTGTTGTTGTTATTATTATTATTATTATTATTATTATTATTATTATTATTGTTATTAATATTATTATTAATATTATCATTATTACTACTGTTATTATTATTATTTTGTTGCCTTGCTAAATTTATTACTTGCATTATTATTATCATTTTAGAAAATTTTACAAATATTTTCTAGCCAATTTCAAAGTAAATTTTGACTCTAAAATATTTTTCTCGTGTTATATGTATGTAAATTTATTTGACAAGTTATCTCTAAAATATTTTTTGAATTATATGTATATAAATATATTTGACGAGTTATAGTTTGGCCTAAATAACTCCTTATTATTTTCGAAAAAGTACTTAAATATTTTCATATATAAAATATAGTTTTTCTGCTTAGAAATAATTATTTTGTCAAAACTTAGAGTTTTTCTCCCTAAAAAGATTTTTTGGATTTACAAATAATTAATTTAATTATTTTACTAAATAAAACTATTCTCATGTATTAAGAAAAGTTTTATAAAAACATATATAACCAATTTCTTTATATATTTTCATGTCCATGCCCAATCCTATTATTCATGTTTTCTCGCCAATTCAAGCCTACCTTATGTCGAACCTAACTAATTTGACCCTTCTGGACCCGGTAGAACTGCCCGTGCCACCACCCGAGGTCACCTTGCATAGTTGTTACACCGAAGTCGCTGTTCGTGCCATCTTGATCATCGCAGCACACCAGGCGTCCTTCCAGGCAAGACACCTTGCCATTTGCTATTTATTTATCTTAGCTCATATTTTATGCATTATTTATTATTTTCTTTATACAAAATAAACTGTTATACATGACATAACTTGTTAGAACTTACAGTTCAGTTATATTTTCTGCTATGTATTATTTTTCTTACATATTAAACATAGATATAAGGGACCACCTTTGTGTGTTGCATTAATTGTCCTTGACACGTTGTACCACGAAGTTGTGTGTCGCATGTAGAATACGGACGTGCGTGACTGGCTGGCCACCGGTACGTATAAGCCGTATGATAGGAATAACCGCTAATAGAGGTTGCATGCTTATTTTGTCTTAGCGGTTGTAGAGGTTTTCTGTTGTGGATACAACATAGTAGGCATTGGGCGGGAAGAATAATTCCCTAGCGTATGGGCTTCGATGCACTTTCCCTTGTGACCCGGAAGCTCCGCTGAAGATACGGGGTTGATGACCCGTGATTACTGACGGCCACTAACGTTCTGCGAAACCTTATGCTCTTATTGATTGGGCCTCTGGTGCCCCAAGGGGGAACTATGTCGATCCTATTTAGCCAGGGCCCATGCGTAGGAAGGATTATTCTTAACTACATTTCACTTAGAACGATTAGGCACCTTTATTCGTTAGGTAAGAGTACTTTTGGTTTGGGTGCTTGTATCTGACCGTGGCTTGGAACAATAACTTGTCGCGGATTAGTTCGTCACATCTTGTCCTTGTTTGGTTGTCGGTGTGACTTATTACTTCGATGAGAATGTATTGAACCTTGTTAGGGTCCGGATACCATATTGGATTTATAGCATGGAAAGATACGTCACCGTGAATTAGGTTACCATCTCCTGTCCCTGTTTGGTTGGGGGAATGGTAAGCTAGTTCAATAGGTGTGTATTGGACCATGTTATAATTTAATTGACTTATTTATTTGAGCAATATTTATTCAGTTTATATGGCATGATATTATGTGTCTTGTTACGTCCCTCTGAGGACCTGGTTATCTTGCCATGTGTGTGCTCTTGTCTTTCGCAAGTGTTCTAACCGTGGCCATGACCATCTCTATTTCTTCAAGGTCGATTGCACTTTGATCGTCTTCGCTCGCCAAACTCATTTTATTTTCCATGTATTTTTCCTTATTTAGTTGGTAGTGGATTTGTCTCCGCCCAACTACATGTACCAATGACAATTCATAGTTGCTTATATTATATATTTTATTCTTATATTTTATGTATGAGATTAGTTAGTTGTGGTTTACTGCACTTTACAGCTTATGTATCCATACGAGGCCCATGTACTTCGTATGAATACAGCTGGCATGTCTACGTTCCTAGTCCTACGTATTTTGGGACTAGGGCGTTACATGTTTGGTGTTTGGTTCATGCGTTGTATTGCTCGGTTCTCTCTCAGATACTATCTAGTTTGGGGAAATGTTTCTGCACTTCTTTCTGAACACCTATGAGGTGTATCTTTTCATCTGTTCAAAGTGTATTGCTCGTAAAGAATTCTCTGATCTCTTGCAACCATTTTAAGTACATATTTTATTGTTTCAAGATTTATCAAGAAAGTACTGTTATGTATTAAAAGACATTATAAAGAGTAGATTATTATGCATCCCTTCAATTATTATGGAGAAATAATTAGTTATTTCATCATATGCCAATTCATTTATGGAATTGGAAATCATGTTATGCATAAGATTAAGATTAAACTCTAAATGAGGCAGCAACCATGATTTTTGGCTTGAAGTGCCGTCATATATATATATATATATATATATATATATATATATATATATCAAATTCACCCCCTACTTTGTACACCCCATTATCATCCCTATCTAGTCCGTAGGATTAGCTTCAAAAAATGGTTGAGATCAAATCTCTACATAATAATATTGAGAAACCAAAAATAGTATATCTCTATAGAATCAGATTGAGAAACTAAAAATAGAAAGAAAAAATTCTTCCTACACAAATTAAAGAGGAGAGAGAGAGAAAAATCACCGCTCACCTCGGTTTCGGTGCTCCCCATAGAACTGCAAAATTGTTGGTGTCGATCAAATTTCTTAATTTTGATATTTTTTTCCTCTCTTTATTAGATTTAATCTTATGATAAAATATATCAAATTAACAAACCACATGAACGACCATCCGGAGAGTTCCAACCCTAGTGCAAGCTCCTCGAATCGTTGGTTGTTCGTGATGGCGATTTTACTGAAGGCTACGTATTGACCGAGGCCACAATTACTTGTCGAGCCATGTCAAACATGTTTCATCCTCGGGAAAGAGATGCCCGACAGGCCTCCTCATGTGGTAGCCGGTGACCAGTGACCCCTAGGTAGTATCTTCTATTCGTCATTATGCTCGCATCGTCGGAACGAGAACAACAGGACCACATCCCCCTGAGCTCTCTCCTAGGACACCTCTAACGATACCATGAGCACTCTGTTGGTATAAATAAAGGGTATTTATCTGGATCTAATTTTTATTTTCTTGTCACATATAAATGTTGTTGATATGTCGACTGCAACATGTTTGAGACATTCCTATTAAATAGATGATATGCAAAGTAAAAACAATTGGTAAACTCTTTATTACCTGTATTGAGATTTGCAGCGCCAAGGTTTCAGTCATCGACGGGTGTCAGCTAGCTTGAAAATGTATATCCAAAAATAAGGATGCGCTTATCTAGCACGACAATGTGAGCTTGCTTGAAAATCTATATCCAGAAATGAGGATGCGCTTATCTAGCATGACAAAGATTCTAATAGAGAAAGAAGAGAACGCCAGGAGCTAGTCTTAGACCCTTAAGATCAATTGCACTTGCGTGATTTGTTTCATTTTGTCTTTTTTGTTGGGAAGTTCTAGCCATCATTAGTTGGGTTATTTATAACTTAACTTCCAGCTCACCACCACTTTGGACAATGCTCTTGATACTATAAATAATGATTTTTGGGGTGTTTTGCTAGAGGTTTGAAGGGTGAAAAACTAGTGCGTTGCCTTTTTGCTAATGGAAGATAGATATTTCTAGCTCCTATTCCATTTCAGATTGTTTCTTCGGTTATGCTAAAATGTTCTAATGGTGCATTGTTCAATGTACTTACTTCGATTACATATGGCTTGGACTGACATGGTGCATCCTCGTTTGGACATGGCTTCTTTTGCGATGAGTTGTTCGAAATTTCATCTCCTTCCTTCTCAAGAAATCTGACTGCATCTTATTATCAAGTACTCCACTCGATATCCTGACTGCTCGACTATTATATTCCTCGAATTGGAAATGTAGTTAACAATCTCCCTTTTTTCCTTGTGTAGTTGTTCAACTACAAAGACAATTATGCTTATAAATACTATACTAAAACTCTATAATGCCAAATTGGTACAATATCAAGGATATAATGAGACTTTTTCTCCTTGTAAAATGTTATTGATAATGCTACATTTATTGCACTGATCAATCTTTGATGCTTTCAAATTGTATTAACACATTTTAGAAAAGAATCCAATAGATGTTGAACCTTACAAGTTGATAAATGAAACAATTCTGATCAATGGAGTGAATTTGTTAAGCCAGACATGCTGGATTTGGTTGGTACCTGCATATTGTTATTTCTAATAATGTATTTATTATTGTTAATGTCAAATATCTTATTGATTGGGATAAAATATCTTATTGATTGGGAAAAACTGCTCCAGCTAAGTTTGCGCTACAAGTCAGACCTGTCTTTCAAGTTTAGATTTGCCTCGAGTAGTTTTGTGATGCTCACTTTCTCAAAGAATCTTGCATTTTTAAATTTAAGATCTTAGTTACAAGTCTCTTATAATCTAATGATCTTGCAAAGATTCCTTTCATTCACGTTTATTGGGGTTAAACCACAACATATTTCCTTTGTTATGTAGTAAAATCAAATGAAGCAAAGTAAGAAATCCACTTCAACATAAAAGCATCAAAGTGTATGATAATAATCCAGTTACAAGCTAGCATAGCCCTAAATCCTAAGTAGTATCTCTAGCTCTCTCAAATAAAGCAAAGTAAGAAATCTACCTTAACACAAAAGCATCAATAACTCAAATAGAGTGTACTTATGTGTGTATCTCTTCCAACTCTCAAATAGAAAGACAAAAGAGTATATAAAAAATCCACCTCAAATTGGAGGGTGAATAACTCTTCCAAGACTCAAATAGAAAGAGTACATATATAAGAAGCACATTGATACTCAAACAAAAACCATATCAAATAAACTCAGGTAGCAGCTTTGGGTAGTAGGAAAAACAATCCATGTCACTTCAACTCAAACAAAACCAAAAGAAATACTGCTAAATTCGTAACCAACTTGACATTCCACTAATATTGGTAAACATCCTTAACCATTTCTAAGACAAAATGGTCTAGAAGACTAAATTTTTTGTGAAATTCTAGCAAACGAAGAAGAATGATTCCAAAACTAGGGTCGTCAACCAGAATTCAACCACCGGAAGAATCTGCCCGCTGCTTCAAGTCCTCCATTGGATGAACACCAACATTCAGGCCAATAATCAAGGGTTCAAATATTTTAGCTTCTGCATCATACTCCCGATATCATCCAAAATTTTAGTTATGTGGTCCTATGAACATAAACCAAAATATCGGAGTGAAGAACTAGCAATAAATTAGGATCAGAAGCTATCTAGGAAAGGAAATAAGACCTATAAAATGAGAGGAAGAACTTATGCTGAAAGAGCGGAGGCGACAGCTGAGGCGGAGCGTCGACAGAGGTGGAGCGCTGTCGGTGGTGGTGCACCGGCGGAGGCGGAGCACAAGAGACGCGCTACCGGAGGTAGACCGTTGTCGGAGAAGGTGAGGTGATTTTTTTGTTTTGTTTCTCTTTTATTTTTTTTCTACGCTCCCCACTTTAATTTGTTTGCGGAGGAATTTTTTTGTTATTGTTTTTAGATTCTCAATCTTATTGGAGAGATTTACTATTTTTGGTTTCTCAGTATTATTATGTAGAGATTTAATCTGGACCTTTTTTGAATCTAATCCTACGGACTAGATAGGGATGATAATGGGGTGGACAAAGTAGGGGTGAATTTGATCCCAACTATATATATATATATATATATATATATATATATATATATATATATATATATATATATATATATATATATATATATATATTATAAAAAATATATATATATATATATATAATATACTTATTGCAGAGATTTACTATTTTTGTTTTCTCAGTATTATTATGTAGAGATTTAATCTAGAGCATTTTTTGAATCTAATCCTGCGGACTAGATAGGGATGATAATGGAATGGACAAAGTAGGGGGTAAATTTGAGCCCACCTCTCTCTCTCTCTCTCTCTCTCTCTCTCTCTCTCTCTCTCTATATATATATATATATATATATATATATATGGGTCGTTCTACCATACATCCCCTGGAAAAGGATGTATCGATACATCCGAAATTTGGATCGTTGGATGTTGATCCAATGGTTCGGATTGAATAATAGTGTAGAAACATCATTTAGTGCTGATTTAGACTTTTGACCTGTTGGTAACTTACTTTAGCAGGTCATTCTTTACTTTAATTTTTTCAATGAACACCCTAAATTAACTCATATTTACTCTCTCTTTCGTCCGTCCAATTTAATATTTCATAATTTTTTTTGGTTACAGGCCGTCGTGGTGGTGGTGGTGGTGTTGGTGGTTGTGGTGGAAAGAGAAAAGGAGATGAAGAAGGAAATAAGAATCGGTCCGGATCGTGTCGAACGTCGTCGAGCCCTCCTAGAACAACGAGGAGTACCAACTGCGCCAAGAAGAATCAGTCCGGTTTGCGTCGGATGTCGTCGAAACCTCCTCGAACAAGAAGAAGTACCAGCGGTGCCGCTCTAATTTTACTGTCCATACCATTGTCAAAAATCTTATTTTTTATCTAATAATTTAATATTTATTAATAAAGCTACATGTCATGGTCGTGGTGGTGACTGAGGAAACCTGCTTCTGAATCTGAGGTCGGACGGATCATCTGCTCACATATTTAAAAAAAATCTGTATTGATCGGACGAAATATTTTTTTACTTTTGTAATGATAATATTTTCGAAGAGAATATTTTTTTGGACTGTGAATATGGCCATTCTCTTTGCTTTAACACGGCGAATGGACGGAGAATGGCCATTCTCTTTGCTTTTAACACGGCTAATGGACGGAGAATGGTCGTTCTCTTTGCTTTTAACACGGAGAATGGCCATTCTCAAGGAGAATGGCCATTCTCCGTTCCTTTAACATGGAGAATGGCCATTCTCCGTTCTTTGAAAATGGATAATGGACACTCTCTGTGCTTTTAACAAAGTATAGTACATTTAGGACTGGAAATGTTCAAGTATCACATATTTTTTTACCAAATATTTACAGTATTTTTAATATCATTTACCATAGTATATTCATTTAATATTAAATCATTTTCAAGAAAATCCAAATATCATTTTATTAGGCTTCCACTGTATGGCTGCACAAAATTTTTTGCGAGTGTTTGAATATAATTAACCTACTATCAAAGAGAATTTTTCTTATATTACATTATGCATTACACTGGCATCGACTTCATACTGATGGCATCGATGTAATGATGGCAATAACAAAGGATGAACAGGCAGGATTACAATTATACTTCAGCAATAATAAGGGATGAACAGGCATGATTACAATTTTGCTTCAGCAATAACAAGGGATGAACAGGGACTGGCATCGAATTCATACTGATGGCATCGATGTAATAATTTTTTACAGAAAGCAAAACACATTACAATCAAATAAAGTTTTAGTGATCCCAGGAATGCATCCGTAATGAGGCCACATGTAAACCCTAGGAATGCACCCAGGACTCATAAAATCTTTGATGGGCATCTGCAAATCAAAGGAATACACCAAAATATCAATATCATCTATGAAGGCCAACTGCCAATCAAATAAACGCTTCAACCAAAAAATCATAATCAAATTAAGTATACTTCATTCCATGTCCAATAAACTGCATAATTCACGTTACAGTAATCTTCCCAATCCATGTTAGTAATTCAACATAGAACCTGCATAATTCACAATAAAATAATCCAAATAAATATCAAATCTACTCTAAATTCAAGACCATATTACATTTTCAAAACAAATTACGAACTATGCACTTAGTACAAGTGAAAAGTTTAGTCTTACAATATTTCAAACACAAAATTTAGTTTGACCGCCATGACCAACAAAAATTCAGAACCATATTACAAGTCAAATATTACTTCCAAATTGAAATAAAAGATTCAAAACTCAAAAGATGAATCTTCATAGCCATCTCCATCTTCTTTTTCTTCTTTCTTTTTTTTTCTTCTTCTTCTTCTTTCTAAAAATATCCTTCACCTACACCTTGAGGGACGGATTAAGAAAAATTATAGTCAGTACGGACTCACTGTATATGTAGAAATGACATTCAGAAACATAAATAGAAGTATCAAAGTGATGGCTAGCATTAAAGTGTCAATGTGCACAGTGTGTATTTTTACATAAGAGTTTGGGCTAGCCCTATTTACCTTCTTCATGAGGGAAGGAAAATCTTATTCTTGGTCAGCAAATTCAACCTCTATCTGGTTAATTTTATCCAGAATCAATTTCTGGTTGTCAGATATAGTCTTCATCTCTTTGAAGACATTCTCAAAATTTGCAGCAACAAAATTGTATAGATCATCAACCCTGTCCTTAGTGTTTTTGATTCCATAAGTTGATGGTTTTACAGATGTTGATGGTTTGCTTGCAGCTGCTGCCCGTTTTCCAAACATTCAAGTGAAGGTTAGTTTTCTCATGGTGCCTTTGTTTTTAACATAAACATCCCCTGCTAAGCTTGGGACAGAATGTTTATTAGCTATCGAGCAAACAAATCCTCCGAAAGGGAGAGCTGTCCTTGCAGTTGGTTTTCCCACGAGATGCATCATTCTACTGAACATGTAGGAACCTATATCCATCCTTTTTTCTTCCCCATATAATAAAGAAATTTTACTCTCTCGGGATGGATGTACTACAACAAAAAACCCTTTTAATGACGCTCGACAGGGAGTTTTAATGACGGCTGATACATAAGCGTTATCAAGTTGAAAAATATCTTTTTTCTATGACGGTTTGGACTAATTTTGGACTTTTTATAACGTTTATAAAACAAACTGTCATTAATACTTTAGAGCGGTGGCAAACTTGTAATTTTTTTTCACTGTATAAAAGCTAAATGGGAGAGAGAAAATTCATTTTTCATCTATTTTCTAAAAAGCAGCATCTCTCCAAACCTCTTCTCCCCCAATTTCCTCAAGAGTTAGGTTAGGGTTTCTGATCCATGGGTTGCTTCTCCTTCTTCCGGTTTCGAGAGAGCTAGGGTTTTCGGCGGAGCTCGGAAGGAGCCATGTGTTGCTTCTCCTTCTTCCGGCCCCGACGGAAGGAGATTGGGAGCAACCGGATCGAGGACAGCTCCATCGCGCGGTGCATTTCGTCTTTCGGTACTCGTTTTGCCCTAAAGTTCTTTCAGAAGAGTGCCATGTCCGTTGGGTTCTGTAGTGATGGGCTTGCTTCTGAGAAGCTGCATAATCACGATCGTTTGCAGCCAGAGGGCTTTGCTGGACAACCGAAGAAGAAGGCCTAAAGATGGCCTTGACGATCCGAAGGAGCAACCGGGAGCTGGAGGCTATGGCGCAGAAGCTGTTGCGTCCGGCAGTGGCGAGGGACCACGAGGTGGCCTGGTGCTGCCACTCGAGCTCGTGGCTGCGGCTGAAGATCCTGGCCCCTTCGACAAGGAGGATAATCGTGATGAACCAGAAGTCCTTCGCCTCCAGAGTAATCGCGAACCCCCCGAGGAGGACTACGGTGGCCCAGATGAACCCGAGGGTGCCCAGTCCGCTGGCAGCCTTCTCCAGGATTGCGAGGCGGAGGGCGAAGAGCGTGAGCTTCTTCTCCGGGACTATGGTAAACTTTGTACCTCAAGTATTTGTGATTGTTAACAGTATCTTTTGGTTCGAATAAATTCCCTTAGTTGATAAATTTCCTTAGTTGGAACATTGACTTCGACTGTTCGACAAAGCTTATACAAAAAGTTTGCTTGTAAAGAATCGTGGGGAAATCTAATTGCCATTATCTTAAAGTTCTGAACTCTTAGAATACTTATCTTAAACTAAGCTTTCTTGTTAGACTGTTCTGAAAGCTAAGCTACATTATTGTATTAATTGTTCTTCAACCTAATCAGATGGTTTAGTATAAAACCAACTGATCAGAGTAAGAAGTTAAGAACCGTCCATCAGCTTGGACAGAAGACAATTTTAGTGCTATTTATTTCCTATCTATTGTCTGTGTCATGGATTTTTTGTCCTGTTGATTGACAAAAGTGAATATTTAGACATAAGAGTCGATACAAATTTGATGCAAATTTCTTGTTTTTCTTTAAAGTGGCTTACTATACAGTCTATACTAACTATGCACGAGTGTGCATCAGAATGCATTCAGTCGATTTAAACCACAACCAAGAGATGGTTTGAAATGACTGATTTTCCAAGAGTATGTCAACTTGGATGGTTTACTTAAGAATGGTGAGACATCCCCAACTGGACCACTTAACTAAGACACATATGGTTATTATCTAATGGCTAGATTCTGTATAATACTAGTCCTGTGATACTTTAGTTTCTATGTTTCTTATATTACAAACAGTTCTTGCTCTAGGTTCAATTTTTGTGTCTCATTTCTTTGTGAATATGATTCAGGATTTGGTTAATATTGGAACACAGGATTTGGTTGAAGGGAGAGTAAGTATAAGAATTTTGACATTTATTCTTTTTGTAGTGCAGTCTTGCTATGGCATTCTTGAATTATTTCAGGTGTCTGCTCTGTTTGCAATTATTCTCGGGTTTGTTTTGATATACTTTTCTATGTGAAATACACATTTCTATCTATTTATAAAATAAATTATTTTGTTATGATTGGTTTAGCTTCAAACTAGTTCATTTTGTGCACCTTTATGCTTCAAAACAACATTCTCTTGGTATAGTGATCTAAGACAATATCTGATTGCGTAGCGGCTCTAATTGGGGCATATTATGTTGGTGGCGGATTAACTGCTGCTCTTGCTGTATTGAAATGGTTAGGCATTGATACTGAACTTGAGTCTGAAATGGTTGGGAAAGCAATGACCACCTCTATGTCATTTTGGAGTTGTGTTCCCAGATCTGATGACATGGAAATTCTGGAAAAGAAATTACGCTATGAGTTTGCTATTAAACGCCTTTTATTGGAGGCAATAACTCATGCTTCTGAAATTGGAACTAGCTACTGCTACCAAGTAAGCAAGTTTGGATGTTTTTTCCTAGTTGATACTAGATACTGATATATTTATCATTTTTTGTTTGACACTCAAAATTACTTTTCATATTTATAATCATGCATTTGACTTCTTTTTCTTTATTTTTTCAAAACCAGAGGCTTGAATTTCTTGGTGATGCAGTACTAGACCTACTTATCACTTGGCTACTTCTTTAACACAAAGTGTATGATGGAGGGAGACATTTTTCAGGGTTTTGCTACGTGATGTCGACAGTTTTGATGTGCTCAAAGTTGAAGCCAATGTACTAATAGTTTTGAGGGTCTACTTACTAGTAGTAGTTGTAAATATATGTATTTGGATGTCTTATTTTAAAAAAATGTAATGAAGATGGTGATATATGTTATGTATATATTTGTAAATGGATTAAATGGTACTCTATAATATTTAGATGTTTTTTTGTGAATATGGTTCAAAATGAATATTTTGAAATTGAATTGAGCAACATTGAGCATTGATCTATAATTTTTTGGAAAGTAATATATAAATGTACAGAATTGAGCGTTATAAATGTGCTGAATTGAGTCTATACAGATTATCTATTCATAATGCTTTCAAACTATGCTGAAAATAAGTGTAGCAGAAACTCATCATATTCATGACGGTTATTTTATGACGCTTTTAAAAAACATTTATAACACCCGTTTTCATGACGGTTGCTGTAAAAAAAAAGCGTCATGGTACGTCATTAATGACGCTTTTTAGCCGTCATTAAAAGGGTTTTTTGTTGTAGTGATGGAAAACTCATGTCCAGTAGGGTTGAGTGTTTGAGATACGTAGGCATACAACAATTTATACAAAAATTTTAATTAATCTTTGTATACATTTTGAGGGGTCTTGGCACCCATTGAAACACCTGTAATCTCATGAATTGCATCCGTCATGGAAATATTATCAATATCTTTCATATCAAACTCAGAAACTGGATCAAATCCATAAAATTCATTGATGACAGCAGCATTTACCCTAATCAGTTTCTCTCTCAGAAACACCAGTTGTTGATCCTCTTCTTTTTCTTTAATTTCAGCCGGAAGATTTGAGTAAAATTCTCTTACTATTGTTTGGAAGATTTTCTCAAGACAGGATTTGTTCAGTTTCTCCAATTGATAGAATTTCAATATATCCAGGAAAGCTTCGTCTTCGACATCATCCATCTTAATTGATTTTCAGGCATAACAGCCTTTTTCTTAAAATATTTAATGTAAATCTTCTTAGATTTAGAGTCTTTAAATTTTTTTACCTCCTCTCCAGCCTGGAACTTATTTGATGATTGCTCTTCCACTTCATTTTTCTCTTCTGATGAGGATTCAAAATCCTCAGAGTACGTTGATGACTCTGTATCCGTTGCCACCTTAGTCTTCGCTTGAGTACGCCTTCGATCTTCATAAGTTGAGTCTTTCGACGACTCTGTATCGAAGGTAGATTTTTCGGTCTTTGTCGAGCAATGAGTTTTTTAGCCTTTTTTGCACGTGGCTTGGCTGCCGCCTCCGCTTTCATCGTCGCTGCCGCCGCCGCTGCTTCCGCCGCTGCCCTTTAGGCCTCTGCCTTAGCGACCATAATCTTAGTTTTCGCCGCCCTTGCAAGTTCTGCCCTTCGGGCCTGTATCACATCCCTTTGTGGATTCTTTCCCTTCGGCGACGATCGTTGTTTCTTCGGCGGCATTTTGATTAGAACAGTGTTTGGGAGAAGAAAGAGGGTTTGAGAGAAGAAGAGGGAAAATTCGATCGTCTTATATGACCTTGGGAAATGGGAAAAATTAGAATAGTTTTGAGTCTTAAATTAAATTTATTACTATTATTACTAGTATAAGACGATCGGATTTATTACTATTAAATTTAAAAAACTACTTTCCAAAATTAAATTTATTACTATTATTACAAGTATATATCCATGTGAAATCACTACATAAACCTTTGGGATTTTGAGACCCTAATTTTAAAAACTACTTTCCAAAATTATATTTATTACTATTGTTACTAGTATATATCCACGTGTTCCGTATAAATTATTGAAAAATTTGGCAGAAAAAACGTGGTGGAAACATGTTTATTTAAAAAAAATTGACAACATATTTAAGAATGTGAAGTTTAATCTCAATATTTCCATTTTTCGAATATTTGATTAAATTTTTGAAAATAAGAATACTATGTACTTGAAAAGAGTAAAATTGAAACACTTAAAGTTGTCCTCTATTTTACTTTGTAATCATATTTAAGATGGATTTGACGGCAAGATTGACGCTGGTAGCATTATCAATTCTATGACGTAACAAGTCATTGATGGGGATATCATCGCTGATATATGGATTTGACGTAACAAGATTTGTTAATTGAAAAATATATAAAGAGCAATGATATAGTTAGCAAATGGGTGTAAGTTGTAAGAAGGTTGTAAAAGTTTGATTGTAGCCGAACCCAAATTGAGTTAACAAAATATTATATTTCATTAAATTCCAGCTTTGTCGCAGGAACATTCTCCGACGAAGTATACAAGAGGAGGACAAAAAACTGTAAAAAACAAAAAAAAACAGAAAAATAAGAGGTCTACCCCTCACTGGCCTCGCGGAGGATCTCCGTAATGTCATGCTGGGTACACACACCCGCTCTATGGCACAGGCGGCGAAACGCTTCCCTCTTCTCCAGAGAATCCCGTTACTCCGGTGTGATCGACAACAGGTCAAAGTTGGGCGCCGGATGAAGAGGTCGAGCGATGACCTCCAGTGACAACCTGCAGGAGGTCAGGAAGTCCGCAGTCGCTGCCAGCCAGTTATGGGCCGGCGACGGCGCAAAGGGTGCTCCATGCGGAGAGGCTCGGCGACGACTGAAAGAAGACTCTGGCAATGGTTCCCAACCAGATGATCTTTTTAGAGCCATGTTAAATGTGCAACCTACTCAGATGAATGGGGACCTGTAATATTCCTATTTTTGAAGTACATATTTGACCGTATTATTGTATTTGGAGGATTTTAATTTTTGGGATATTTTTGAAATTTTTATTATTTTCTTGGAGGTAATTTTATCCTCATTATTATTATTATTATTATTTTCTTGTTCCTCATCTACCCTCCAAAATATCTACTCCCCCTCTCTCTTGTCATTTCACTCCCTCACATCATCCCTCTCTCCTCCCTCACCTTTTCCACTCTCACCTACCCCCCCTCACTTTCTCCTTACACGAGAACACCCCCCACCCCCAATTCCTCTCTCTCTCTCTCTCGCTCAACTCTCTCTCTTCCTCACCCTCTCCCCACACTCTCTCCATCTCTCTGGCCCTCTCTCCCAAGCTCCCCTCTCCTCTCCCATGGCCTCCGGCGACCACCCCCACCATCATCGTCGCCGTCGCCGTCTCCCTCTCGGCCGGCCTCCTCCGTCGCCCTCACCCACGAGCACCACCACCTTCACCATCTCCCCTACGACCACCACCATCTTCGCCGCAGCCACCGCCGGCCGCCATGACCACCACTGCTCCCATCTCCTCTGTCCTCTCTTCCTGGAGCCGCCACCGCCTTCGCCGCCTTCGCCCTTGGCCGCCGCCACCGACCTCCAGCCCGGCCTCCTCTGTGACCACCGCCGCCATCGTAGTCGTCTCCAACTCCTCCGCCCCTTCCTCTTCCTTGCCCCCTGCTGCTGCTGTCGTCTACCTCCCTCCGTCGTCGTGACTCCCCTCCGCCGGCGAGAGATCCCGATTGCTTCCCTCTCTTCCTGTCTTCTCCCGCCGTCGGCAGCCAGCCCCGTCTGGCCGAGCACCCAGGTGAGCCCCTCCGCCTGCCTCTCTCTTCCTCGATCTGCGTACCTCGGGGCACGTATTGTCTTGAGCAGCGTGCTGCTTTGTGCAGTATGCTGCCTCGAGCAGTGTACCCTCGTGCAGCGTACACTTCTTCGGTTTGCGTGCTGCCTTGGGGTGCGAACCCCTCGGGATGCGTGCTGCCCCGTACAGCGTGTCGTCTCGGGCAGCGCACCCTCGGTTGGTGCGCTTCCTCGTTCCCCGTATTTTTGGGTCGTGTGCACCTCGGTGTATGTGTCGCTTCGTTTTGTGTGTACCTCGATCTACGTGCTGCCTAGGGCAGCGGGACGCCTCGAGCCCCGCGCTGCCTCGGGCACCGTGCAACCTCGGTTTGTGCACTGCCTTGATTTTCGTGTCTCGGCCTTTGTGCCTACCTCGTGACCCGTGCCGCCTCGATTTACGAGCACGCACCGATTTACGTGTTGTATTGCTTCGCGTGTCATATTGTATCTTATGTTGCCTCGGTTCGCATGCACGTCTCGATTTGTGTGTCGCATGATTCGTGCGCCATCTTGATATTCGTGATTTTCTTGATCTACGTGTATGTTTCGATTTACTTACACGTATTTCCCGTTCATCTCGATATTCGTGCCATCTCGATATTCATGCCATCTCGATATTCGTGTCATCTCGATTCTTGTGCGTGTCTCGATATACGTACACGTCTCGGTTTACGTGCCCGTATCGATCTGCGTGCCTCGGTTTCCGTGTCCGATCCCTGTACTGCTCGCGGGCCCACACGGTATAGCCTTTTGCCATCTCTTGTGATTATTCTATTATTGTATTATTTAATTCTAATGATTGTTTATTGTATGTTCTGAGGATCTCGATTGGCATGCTAGCATGGATCGCGACTGCTGAAGACTTGCTTACCTAGCCGAGCCCTCTAGGCAAGTATCCCTTACTCATCGACGGCTCTTGCCCTCTCTCCTGGATTTTATTTTATTTAATTAATTTGTACTTGTAAATTTTATAACCATGATTAGTGTAGCCTAGTAGTAGAACTGCCATGATGATAACCTAGACTAGCTTGGTCCGATACTGGGATAGACCGTATCGGGCAACTTGGATGGGTCATCCACACCTCCGAGGATACGAGCACGACTCACATGTATGGATTGTCCCTGTATACCCCGTGTCCGACTCGCGGTCGGGTAACGGCTTACCTAACTTTACTTGTGGCGGTGATTGTGCTTGGGTTAGGGATTTAAGGGCATGTGTTGTGGTGTGCCCTGCGAGGCGGTTGTTTTATTATTATGCATATCGGCTTGGCGCCCAGTACGCATTGTAGTGCTGCTGGAGGCCGAGACATTAGTGGTCTCGGGTTCTATTGATTTCCCAGTACGCCTCGTAGCGCTGCTGGAGCCCGGGGCTTAGTATTCTCGGCTATCGATTTGTTCCCAGTACGCATCGTAGTGCTGCTGGTAGCAGAGACTTAGTGTTCTCAGTCTGCGATTCTGCGATTCCGCGGTGGGTTGCGTCGAGTGGATTTTAGCCCCAATTCGCTGGGAGCTCCTGTCCAGAATACAGAGGAGGCTCTGCCAGATTCTTCCAAAATTCCCGATCAGGAATTTGGTTCGAAGGACTGGGCAGAACCATTCCTTTGGTTTGCTGGACTGGGCTCGTACCTGTTCACCTTGGTATAGTATACCTGATCCCATTGCTTGCTAGGTAGACTCCAGACTAGATCAGTCGCCTAGCTCCTGATCTGTCTTGTACGTCGGATAGCGTAAGGAGAGTGGTTCCACTCGGAAGACGGTCTGCAACCCTGGTTCTTGTTTGGTTTAAGGGTTGTGGATTTACTCCAGAGCGGTCCGTGTAAATCCTTGCCACTTTCGGCGATATTTATTACCAGACTCTTGTCCCCTGACCCTTCATCCTAGGGGGTGTCCTAGTCTAGTCAGATAGAGCTGACAGTTGTCCTATGTATTGGGAGTTGTGACTTGTGGATATGACTGAGGATTGAGTATTATGGAGAGTACGATCTCGGGATATTGACTTGGTGGATCTATGTGGATTCTTGGATTTTGGTGATTTCGAATATTTCGTGGAACGAGGAGAATATCGAGGGTATTATTACATGATTTTTACTCGACTTCCCAAACGCCCAAAACCTGGTACCTTTGTGTATTCCGGTAGTTGGGGAACCTGGTTTGATTGCTGTGTCTTGCTAGTTGAGGGGCTTGTTTTCTAGTGGCTTGTGATCATTGACTTGGAGGATTCTTGTGAGTCAGAGGGCCTAGCATTGTTAGGGGAATGAGCTTGGTATTGGTGGTTGTCTTTATTGACGTGATATTCACTCCATCATGGATGGGAGACCCTTGCTAGATTGATCTGGTGGATGGACCGACTTGATGATTTGAGTTGTAGGTTCCCATGTGTACTTGAGAGACTATTATAGTGGAGATTTTGATCTTATAACCGACTTGATATCCATGTCACGGTTTGGACATGTGACTTCTTGTGACTGATAGGTTTGACCTTGTTCCTGGTATTACACGATGACCTGGACCTGTCTTGATTCTTGATTAGTGGCCCGTAGAGGTGCACTCCTGACTAGCATTCTGGACTTGATAGTAAACCTGGCATGTATACTCTTGATTCTTGATAGTGGCCCGTGGTGGCGCACTCCTGACTAGTACTCTCGACATGGCATGTTTAGTCTTGATTACTGTTGCGACAGCCAGTCCAGACTTGCTCAGCATGACCCCGTCTTGACACCGTGGTTGATTTCTCTTGATTGTGCTTGTATAAGCCACCAGTCTAGTCTTGTCTTGCATCATGTCTACGACATGGATCCCTGAGTACCACGGTCAGGGATCCATAATAAAACTGACTAGGCTAATAACTAGATTAATCATGTAGTTCATGGGGACTTCCCAGTGACCTGTTGCTTGTCTGACCCCGGCCCTATGTATATATATATATATATATATACTAGGGATTTGTTGCTATCCGTCGAGATGAGCGTATTCCCAGCCCTCCGTCGAGTGTGGCACTTCTTTAGGGCACATGTATCTTACTGCAGTGTGCCTGCTATATCTATCTTTTTTTTTTGCTGGGGCCATTCGGGTAGTAGCAAGCAGGAGCTGGACTTTGAAGTTTTATTGCATCTTGTTAGTAATTAGGCATGTGATAACCCTAGTTAGCTAATAATAGCAAGCCGTAGGCATTGTGTGGCCATTTGTCCTTCTGTGTTGATTGGCTTGTTGCCTGCTAGCCAGCTGATATTGATTTCCAGCTGGCAGTGCAGGTGTTAGTAGATACTAGGAAGATTGTGATTGTGTTAGCTTCACTATACTTGTGGATTGTTATCGTACGTTGGTACCGCACGATCTCTTACCTTTATTTACTGTTTTTAGATATTATTCTGGTCTTATTTTATCCTGCTGGTTTTCTTCGCCCGTCCTTGAGCCTTCTTTTTGGTACTTGCTGCGGTTGGCCTGACCAACCCTGGATTGTTCCCAGATTGTCTGAGACCGACCCGGTGGATCTTTCAGACTTGACTTTGAGGGTGTGCTTCAGTTCCAGACCATGCTAGAAACTGTGGAAAGGTATACTTGTCTACATTATTATTCTGTACTGTAGATTCCAGATTTTCATATGAGTATTTCCTGTTTTTCATATGATTATCTCTCTTGATATTGCTTCATTGTGATTTACCTGTGGATATGAGATCGAATTTAGGCCATAGATTGATTGCATGCTAGGATACCCAACCAGACTGGACAGCCGTCATCACCGTATAGCGTATTTGTACCTTATATGGTGTAGCTGGCCGTGCACGTTCCCGTATTCCGGAACTGGGGCGTGACAGGACCCCTATGTATATACACGTTTCTAACCGACTCTTCTTATTCCTTATTGGAAGTTTGGGGATATTCAATTTCTTATTCCTTATTGGAAGTTGGGGATATAATGCTAGAGTTACAACCAAATGCTTACAACACTCTTACAACCTTCACCCATTGCTGATACATGGAAGGCCTAGGTTCTAGTCTGGTGTCTTATTCCATGCTTAGTTGGTTGTGTTGTTTGGCTTTTACATGGAAGGCCTAGGTTCCAGTCTGGTGTTTGGGTTCTGTAGAATTTTTTTATTATTAACATTTTTTGGGTGCTATTATATACTTTTACCTTAGTATGGAACAATTTTTGGGACTGTTAATGGCCATTCTCCGTTCCTCTAACACGGAGAATGGTACATTTAGGACGGAGAATGGTACATTTAGGACGACGAATAGTACATTTAGGATGGAGAATGGTAAATGTAGGACGGAGAATGATATATGTTGGACAGAGAATGGTACATATATAACTGAGAATAGTATATTTAGGATAGAGAATGGTATATTTAGGACGGAGGTAGGACGGAGAATGATACATGTAGGACGGAGAATGGTACATATAAGACGGAAAATAGTACATTTAGGACGGAGCATGGTACATTTGAGACTATTCTGTAGGGTTGTGAATTTTAAATAGTTTGGCTGTTTAGTTTTGTTTTGAATTTATATAAATTGGTTTTGAAGGCTGGTGAAGATGAATTACTTTGGCTGTTTGGTTGTATAAATAGATTTTAAAGGGTTGTGAAAAAGAAACCAATGTTTTCGTATCGATCACCATTAATTATGGTGAATTGGCACTGATACCACTAATATGAGTGGAATTTGTACCGACAGAATTCATTTTGAATAAGGTAAAGTCTGTGTTGGAAAATGTCAAAATATCAGAAGTGAGCCGTCTTAGGCGTCATTATATCACAGTCCATTTTATTTATAAAAAAATTAATCATGTAAAAATTTATTGACAAAAGTAAAATTGTCAAAATGGAGAATCGAACTCATAAAAAATATCTCGTATGTAGACTAGTAAAAAATATAAAGAAGCACATGCATGCATGCATGCATGCTAATGTTTTCACCATTCATCCCAGGAAAGATTGATGGTATCTAAATTATTATACATCTCGTATCCAGGTTCCCCTGGGACTGGGATTACATCATCAAAGGGTTTTTTAAACGTCTGTATTGAATAACAAATTTTTCAGATTTCGTCGTCGAAGTAAACGTTGAAGCACCCACGTATGTCGAGCACGCGAAGACCCTTGCTGTTGCATATGATAGATCGCAGCGTGTCTCCATTGAACATGCCGAATCCCATATGTAGGTGCTCGAGACGCGGCATCGAATCAGCCACGGCCTTTTCCTCTGTCTCATTTTCCGTGTCCAACACGAATCTGTTCCTGAGCATGAATTCTGAAGGGGGCATGTTCCTACTCAGCTTGACCAGACGGTGGCAATACTTTCAGGGGAAAAATATTCCAGTAGACGTGATATAGAGGCAGTAGCTAATGTTGAGTTCTTCCAGCACCGGAAGAAACTCCAAGTGTCTCAAGAAAGTTTCATCACTCGCGTCGCACTTCGGAATGCGCAGCACCCTTAGAAATTTGCCACTGTATTATAAAAATGGGAAAACATCAATAGAAATTAACAAAAGTATACGTAAAATTTTGAAATAGAAAAAATAAAGTATTAGAATAAGACCAAATAAAATTTTGCACTGGACTTAAACATGCAAAACAGAAGCCTGCTTCGTCGAGCTTGTACGCGGAGAAGGACCCTAGATATCCCCCACTGCGAGCCACGAGCTTCATTACGGTCAAACTAACCTCAGCGGTTTGTTGGGTCCTCTGGCACCACTGTACCAAGTCGACGTTAGACCAATAGTCTAAGGGACCGTTGAGCGCCTTCCACCACGAACGGCAAACTGGGGCCACGTTGCATATTACCTCGTCCGCCGGCATCCCCGACAGTATCAGTATCATCGAGAGAATCTCAGTAGGGATGACGGCCTATCCGCTGCAGTTGATCTTGCTCCTCTCCATTGCGACTGTTTTTCTTCTTCTCTCCTTTGTTTCTCTCAAGTCGGATGGGTTTTCTTCTTTGGAAAAGGCTATTTAACCCCTCGTTTAGGGGGGTGTAACCCGCTCGTGGAGGGGCGTGACCGAACAAAGCATGAATCTATTGGGAAATAACGGTAATGCCACTGTATTAATATTAGCAATTAGTCGTTTGGGCTCCCAACATATTTGGGTGATGCCATCTCCCATTATGTGGCATATGACATGGCAGATGACATAACAGCTGACATAGAAAAATTTAACCCCAAAAATTAATTATCCAAATTTTTTTAATGTTAATGTTAATGTTAATGTTAATGTCAATATTAATATTAATGTTAATGTTAATGCTAATGCTAATGTTAATGTTAATATTAATATTAATGTTAATATTATTATTAATGTTAATATTAATTAATTTTAATTTAATATTAAATTACTTATTTACTATTAATGTTAATTTTAATATTAATTTTATTGTTAAATTTTGCCATGTCAGCTGTCATTTTAGCAACCATGTCATATGCCACATAATGGAAGATGGTATCACCCAAATTTTTTGGGAGCAAATAGCATTTTCGTAATATTAGTTTTAATTATATTGTAAATTTTAAATAAACAGAAAAGCCAATGTAGATTTAATATTAATGCTACTGTTAAATTTTCCCGATCATACCTCGATACTTACGATTGTCGATCGAGTTACCGTCTTCATCATTATCAAGTTTTCACCTGAATCATCGTCCTCGCTGGGACGTAATACCGCATGAGCCTGGAGTTGCGCTCGTGCAAGGCAAGATAACAGATTCACAATATTGTTTATAGCTCAAATTGATAACATAAGCAGCGAAAGGAAAACGTAGTATACAATAAGAATCTCTTTTAATGATAATGAACTGAAGGTTATAATGGCTCTGAATAGCCCAACTTAACATGCCAATTGGCTACAACGCTCATGATCTCTCTAGATTACAAAGGAGTACAGAGTTTCATACATTATGCCTCTTTATAGCCAACAAGTAATCTTCGGCTGAACATCTCCATGTCGTAAGTTCGAACGCCAATGCGGTAGCTCCTTTTGAACGCTAAGGACTCCATGCCTCGGCACGTCCAAGCCGAGCCCCGTCTCGAGCCGAACATATCCTGAACTTGTCCACTATCGTGTCCCTGCGGCAGATACAGATAGACATAATCTTAACATAAACATAGTGATCGTGCTCATCTATGTCCCATTTCGCCTAGCCTGCAAGGTTAGAACTTTACATAAGAAATCATATCATTTCACTCAACCAACCAACCGTAAACTTAAACATATGCATAAGGGTGGCAGGCCTACGCCTGCACCCAGCGCTAATCTCAGCCCACCGGCTCTATCTATATGAAGGTCACGGTGTTTCGCACCATAATGCATCTTTGGCATCCTTGTGTGTAAGACTATGATTGCTTCGATACGGGTTGCTAGCCCAATAACCGAAGGATCCCAAACTTACTGATATCATAGCATATCACAACACTAGACGGTCGCAACCCGTCCTAATAATGTGCACCATAAATACCATACATAATTCCCTCCTTTGAACTACTCGGTTGAATTAAGATGATGTGCACCATAAATACCAATACTGGACGGTCGTAACAATATCATAGCTTATTGAGTATATTATATTGTCATTGCTTGTCCTCCATTCGGAATTATCGTTCTCGACAGGTTTTGATATTATAACTGTTGTTAGATAGTAGAACTAGACAGCGTTCTACGTCGTTTCTGCGGTGTAGGCTGGGACGCTGTCACGCACTCAGGCCCTTACTCTGGGTGCGGGTCGTGATAGGGTGCGCGAGAAAGGAACAATGTCGCTACCGATTCAGTTGGGACCGATAGGTCGGAATTGGCCGGGTCGATCGAACGGGAACGGTTGAATTAAGATCCATTCCACATTATGGAATTGCTTCTCCGGAACCAAGTCCTATATTCAGCGGGTTGCAGGTGATCGCTTAGGCGACGTTAGCACAGCCAACCAGTCGCTCGCTTGAAACAAGTCTAAGGCGAGTAGCTGACCTTGTAACACCCAATTTTCTGAAATTAGGATATTTTTGAAAAATTATTATTTTTATTATTTATTAATGATATTTTAGTCATGATATGATTTTTGGTGATTTTAGTTAATTTAAAACTATTTTCTAAGTCATGGCTTGTGATTTGGTTAACTACTAGTGTATAACCCTAGTGTAAACTCTAGAGATTACATAACCTAGAGACTAACCATGACCATATGAGCCTAACCATGTGATAGGATATCAAATTACCACTTTTTGGTCAAAAGGGTATTTTGGTAATTTATTTGAAATTATTTAGATTTATGTAATTTATTATTATTTAATTAGTTGGTTAGTATCATGTTAGCCCTAACCTAGTTTAGCCCAATCTAGGGGTTAGCCACTAACCTAGAAGACTAAGTATAGGTATTTACTTTATGTTGTAAATATCTTAGGATTGAAATATCTTAGATATTTGCTTTATAGGATATTTTTCATGAAACCTAGAAAGATCTTCAACCCTTTACCTAGAAGTCAATGTTCCTTCACCTTGAAGCAACCCAAGGACACCCCCCTACCTCCTTGGCTGGCCATAGGACCACCCCCTCTATATATGTACACCCCTTCACAAAAAGTTCCATTTTTATTACTTTGAAACCTTGATTTTTCCCTCAACTTCAACCTTCCACAATTTAACCATTTCAACACCAAATTGAGCCTAGTTTCTTGCATTGGAACCCCCTACCATTGAGGATGCTAAGGGGAGCTAGCTAGCTAGGTTGCATAGCATTTTGGGCACCATCAAGTGAAGAGGACACCCCCCCCCCCCCCAAATCTTGTTTTTATTGAGTTTTCACTCAATAGGTAAACACTCACAAAACCTATTAAGATTGTGTTTTCTCTCCATGGTTGCATGCATATAGGTACACCCTAGCTGTGGGACAAGTTTGGTAGGATATGGATTGGGTTTGGTATCCGTATCGGACACGTATCTGTGTGTTTAATTAAGTGTTTGGTGAAATGTCACTATGGTTTGAAAGCTGTTATTTTCCAAAACAAATTATACATTTGGGTAGCCCTTAGCATGCTGATCACGAAACACTAGGATTGAGCACGAATCTGAGTCGTATCCGTGTCCAAAACGGACACGAATACTCTGTACACACACATGCACTGTGTCCTGTTGCTCGAGTCCTATTTCTCACTGTACACGATACTTCGACACACCAATTTTGGTGGACACGAAGGGGCCATGACTGACATGTCAGCCACCAAGTGCCATGTCATCTCGTGTCATATCCGACACGTAATCACATGCGCACTGGTTTAGTTTACACTGCACACAGTGTTAAAACACGCACTAACACGGCCTTCGTGTCATGTCTAGACACGACGTGGACACAAAGTGTCAGGACTAAACCCTAGCCCTAGACCTAGGCTACACCCTGACACGAGCATGACACGTATTGATGCGTGTGTCGTGTCCACGAGGATCTGTCCTCGCTGTACGAGACCATGCCACGCGCACGTTCAGTCCCCTGCTGTTCGGGGCTCACGTAGGACACGACACGACACGTGGAGGGGTGACACTTGGTGGACACGAGGGGGCAATGTCTGCGAACATGCCCCCCAAGTTTCGTGGCATATAGTGTTGTGTCGGACACGAATTCATGTGTGCATTGATTTTACACTGACAGCGCACACGAGATATTTGGTCTCTGATACGAGCTTGGACACGACACTGTACGACACTTGGACACCGTGCAGGTACCTAGGCACCTAGCCTGACCCTAGGCGAACCTAGACACGTGACCACGAGACACGAGGATACGTGTGTCGTGTCCTACACGCGTGTGCATCTCTGCACGACGCTGTGACACTACACAGTGTCTGTGTTACCCGATTGGGTTTTTAGGCACTTGGACACATCGTGTCACGTCGTGGTGGACACTTAAGGATGCGAGGGACACGAGTATACCTAGGGGCACGTTTACCAACCACTGTTTGTGGGTATTGGTTAGGTTTTTGTATCGGTTTGGGATTTACCTATATGTTCATTAATGAACAGTGTTTCTGTATTTCCAGTTTTTAAAATTCGATTTCAAATCGATTTTTGATATGTATATATATGTATAATTGTGTGTATATATACTATATATGTATGTATATATGTATATGAGTGTGTAGGTGTGTGTCTTAGAGTATATGGATATGTATATATGTAGATATGTGTGTGTATATAAATGGGTATATATATGTAATGTGTGTGTGTGTGTGTTTTGTGCCCTTCTCAGAAATCTGAGAACAGAACCTCCCCTCTTCTCACTGCCACACACACACACACACCCCCCACACACCCACATCCCTCTCTCTCTTGTTCACTCTCTTTCTCTCTCTTTAATTCACTCACCCTCTCATTTTCTCCTCTCTCTATATATATGTATTATAAATATATAAGTTTTGTATATATATATATATATATATATATATATATATATATATATATACTATATGATATATGAGTATTACATAGGCTATAGGCCTATGTAGTAATATTTGTATATATATATATATATATATGTAAAGTTATATATATATATATGTGTATATATATATATATTGTATAGAGATAGATACCTATATGATATTAGCCTATGGAACCTAATTACGAGCCTATGGTTATTAGGTTGGCCTATTGACCCTCGTTTGACTAAAGTTGACCATGTTTGACCTAACTTGACTAGTAGACCTAGTTTGACTAGATAATTGACCATTGTTGACCAAAGTTAACTATAGGTCAACCATGACCTAATTGACCAAGAGATGGCTTAGATGAACATAGAAGGACTAGTTGACTAAAGTTTGACTAAACCCTAGACTATTGACTAGTTGGTTTAGGTTTAACCTATATGAGTAATTTGTAACCTAAGTTGTGTGGATAGTCCTATATAGGTTAAGATATGTATGGGGTTAAGTGAGATACTTAGAGTTGAGTTATGACTTGAGATTGGAATATGGGATTAGCTTGAATATAGGATTAAGGTTGGTATATATATATATGTATTTATATGTGGTATACTTATATAGGTATTGGTTATACCTTGACCCTGTGGTGTAGTACCTTAGATAGTCTAGATTGACCTAGACTTGACCTAGCTTGACCATATTGACTAGTAATTGACTAGTCTGACTATTGCTAACTAAACCCTAGATAACTTGACTAGTTTGACTAGAATGTTGACCAAGAGTTGACTTTAACCTATATTTGACTAACATTGACTTGTTTGGCCTAGTGTGACTTGGTTTGACTTCCTGTGACCTAATATGGCTTAAGTTGACCTTGTTTGACCGTTAGAATTGACCAGAGTTGACCAAGTTTGACTTTTGACCAAATTAGCCTAGAATCATGTAGTATGCATTGTATACTCTATTTTTTACCATTGTGGATACATTGTAACTTGTATTGCTCTGATTAGGAGCCAGACACCTCTCCTCAGGCAGTATATCCTCTTCAGACATTCAGTTATCAAGCGAGTACATTCTCTACCGTTTCATACTTGTTCATGCTTTACTTCTCGCTCTAGATTACTTTACTTGATGCTGTCACGTTGGTAACATGGATTGGTACTATATGGATCTTTACATGAGATGTTATCCCCCTCGGGAGCATCGGGTACTTCATGTTACGTGTGTTTCACTTTCATCATGTACTCCTATGCTTCCATCATGCATGTATACTCATGTGATCATGTACTCTCATGTTCACTGAGCCCTCATGTATAACTTTACGTATACTCATTTATGAGCCTCATGTGAAGTAATCATGTATAATAACGTAACTTGTCTAGATCCTTGTGTATTGATTGGGGAAACGGGGGAGTAGAAGTAGACATGTGAATAATTCCAAAGTAGTGTAATCATGTACAAACTCAGTAGTGTAATCATGTATAAATTCTAGCCATTCACATGCCTATCTTGTACTCTACATCACTAGCCACTTACAGTTCTCTATATACAGTAGATATTTTATTTACAAGCTATCTCTTTTACAGCGTATATTTTCTTTCAGCACTTCCTGTATTTTACTCTATTGTATGTATCGTATTTCCTAACCTGATATGAACTGTGTGAGATATATTATGCTCGTTCCTATCCTGACTGGACCTGTTGAAAATATTATAGAGGATGAGGATGAGGCCCTGGTGTCTACCTATTATGGAGCAGGACTAGATGACACTTGACTTGAGGACCCTCAGCAGGATCCACCTGCAGCTGAGGATATTACCCCAGTAGTCTAGGCTAGTTTAGCTAGACAGTCATTTCTATATTATTATTTTGTCTCACGTTCTGAGTTGTATTTTGAGATGTTGAGATGTATAGACCCTTAGACTTATTTTGTATATTGGGTTGACATTCTGGATGTTATGTTATCATAGACACTTAGACCTATTTCATCTATTGTACTGTTCTCTTTGAGTTACTGTCTATCTATCTTTCATTCTTCTACTTTAGATGTGATTGAGACTGTATATTATTATGTCACCTCCATTCGGAGAGTATATACTGTACAGGTACCTTTATATTGTTAGATGATTGACCTAGGACAGCGTTCTACTGCCGACACTACGGCGTAGGCTGGGCGTTGTTACGTTCTCGTACCCTCACGGTGGGTGCGGGTCGTGACACGTTTTTAGTGGTGGCCCATGCAGGTCGAGTTTATGTAGTGGTATTCGAACTAGAGTATCACTACAGCCTGTGATAGGATTTGAGGAATAGACTTAGTAAGAGAGGATACTCAATCACTGTTAGGATACCTTGAGAGATTCCGGGGATGACCCTTGAGAATCTTATTTTGAATTACGATTTAAACTCCTTTTCTCTTGATTGAATTTGATTTTGGAGGATTCACTGTAGAACTTTGAATCTTGGTGTTAGTTGATGATTTTAAAAATTTTGTAGTTGTTGATTTTAATTTCTTTTTGTTAGATTAATATCATTTATTTTATGGTACTCAATCACATTTATGAGAAAACTCTCATCTGTTTCTTGCCATCTAATTCTCTTGCTAATTGCTTTCCCTTGAAATGAACTGTCCCCTCTATTTTTGCATCTTGCTCAACTCTTTCTACCAATCTATGTGACTGTATCCCAAACCTAACTTACTCAATATTTTCCCAAATCAAGACTTTATTGAGACCTTCTAACCTTTGACCTTTGGTTGATCGAACCTTAACTATATTCATCTAGTAGCCTATCTATCCCTAGGACTGTGTTCCTAAATTATTTTTCTGGATTTCTAATTAATTTTATTCCATGCGTTAACTTGATCTTCTTAATTTTTGCATCAATTGTCACGTCTTGAACTCCCACTTTATATTCTAGATCATTGGACGTCCTTTACCGTGACTTGGATATTCGGAGTGTAATACTAGCTGTTACCTTCCAACAAACTTCACATATAAGACCTAGACTAGCCTACCTTCATGTAGGTATTCCATGTCCTACTAAAACCCGTCTCCTTGTACTCTATTTTCTTGATATGATTTTCTGGCCAAATGGCTAAACTAAAACCTCTACCATGATACTAAATTAATTCTTATTTCAATTAGAGATCCACCTTGGCTCAATTCTTTCGACCTGGCATGTGATGGTGTTCTGCTTGAATCCTTAAATACTTAACCTTGTACCTTATCTTGAATGCTTGACCCGATTGGTTAAGGATCTTGGACTATGTATTTTTTTTCATCATTTCCACCCTTACTTATATCTTATGCAACAAAGTTATCCTTAGTTTCACAAGCTTAACCTTTTCGAGCTTGATCATGACATATTTTATTGGGTGCACACCCACTAACATATTGTCTAATCAGAACCGACACATGATGGTCTGATCAACCTATTGCGTTTTGGTTCGCTTTTCATATATTAATCTACGTGGATGGAGACATAGTTAAACTTGCCCTAGAATCTTATCCGCAATAGCCTTGACAATTCTCCTTGGAGTTCTTTTTATCGCCTATGAACCTCGTATTCATATCCAGTTGAATTAAATTTAATCATGACCTAGATCTTCATCATTGGATGCTCGTGCTCATACTTGATTTCATTGAATTCCCATATTGCCCAAATCTCGATTTATCCTGAAATTGATCAACTTAGATCGTGTCAAGACTAAAATCTATTTGTGATTGTTTGTGCCTAAATTTTCAATTTTTACCACTTTATGGAATAGTAAACCTTTTAATGATTTCTTAGTTACTTGTTAATGACCAATTTTCATATAGAATGGTAGACGGCCCTATAGTCTTGATGATTATTGTTCCCTTACTTTTCCAATTGGGATACCCTAGATTGCTTGTACATTTTGATACCACAGGACAGTCTTGATCTAGAATGACTAGTGCACCTAGATGAGACCACAGACTGTCCCATTTAACCTGTCCCCCCTGGTACCACTATTGTATCACAATTTTCGGTTTAATTTAGGCCATAGACCTTTCCCACTCTAAATTATGATCATCTTAGGTATATTATCGGGACTTTTAAATTAGGAGCACAAGACTAGTAGTTTTCTCAAAAACTAACTTCACATACATGACCTAGACATGACACTCTACACCCATGACCTTAGTATCCCACTTAGGTATACCATCGTGTGCTTCATTTGCTTAGTACGATTTTCCTGACCCGAGACTCCATCCTGATTTATCCCATGGAGTTACTTTTGATTTCGATTTGAATTAAGGATACCTTATAGCCTGAAACTGCCAATCAATTTTGGACATGACCCAGTATAGGTCTACTACCCATATTTTACTTGTTGACCTTGTATGTTGCTAGGTAGTAGCTTCGACCCTGATTGTTGGAGGGTTGACCCAGAAGGAGTACGACCATCTTAATTTCGAGGACGAAATTATTTTAAGGAGGGTAGACTTGTAACACCCAGTTTTCTGAAATTGGGGTATTTTTGAAAAATTACTATTTTTATTATTTATTAATGGTATTTTAGTCATGATATGATTTTTGGTGATTTTAGTTAATTTAAAACTATTTTCTAAGTCATGGCTTGTGATTTGGTTAACTACTAGTGTATAACCCTAGTGTAAACTCTAGAGATTACATAACCTAGAGACTAACCATGACCATATGAGCCTAACCATGTGATAGGATATTAAATTACCACTTTTTAGTCAAAAGGGTATTTTGGTAATTTATTTGAAATTATTTGGATTTATATAATTTATTATTATTTAATTAGTTGGTTAGTGTCATGTTAGCCCTAACCTAGTTTAGCCCAACCTAGGGGTTAGCCACTAACCTAGAAGACTAAGTGTAGGTATTTACTTTATGTTGTAAATATCTTAGGATTGAAATATCTTAGATACTTGCTTTATAGGATATTTTTCATGAAACCTAGAAAGATCTTCAACCCTTTACCTAGAAGTCAATGTTCCTTCACCTTGAAGCAACCCAAGGACACCCCCCTACCTCCTTGGTTGGCCATAGGACCACCCCCTCTATATATGTACACCCCTTCACAAAAAGTTCCATTTTCATTACTTTGAAACCTTGATTTTTCCCTCAACTTCAACCTTCCACAATTTAACCATTTCAACACCAAATTGAGCCTAGTTTCTTGCATTGGAACCCCCTACCATTGAGGATGCTAAGGGGAGCTAGCTAGCTAGGTTGCATAGCATTTTGGGCACCATCAAGTGAAGAGGATACCCCCCCAAAATCTTGTTTTCATTGAGTTTTCACTCAATAGGTAAACACTCACAAAACCTATTAAGATTGTGTTTTCTCTCCATGGTTGCTTGCATATAGGTATACCCTAGCTGTGGATCAAGTTTGGTAGGATATGGATTGGGTTTGGTGTCCGTATCGGACACGTATCTGTGTGTTTAATTAAGTGTTTGGTGAAATGTCACTATGGTTTGAAAGTTATTATTTTCCAAAACAAATTACACATTTGGGTAGCCCTTAGCATGCTGATCACGAAACACTAGGACTGAGCACGAATCTGAGTCATGTCCGTGTCCAAAACGGACACGAATACTCTTTACACACACATGCACTGTGTCCTGTTGCTCGAGCCCCATTTCTCACTGTACACGACACTTCGACACTGTAACCCCCCTGAATTTTCAGGGAATTTTTAAAATTATTTTTTTATTTGAAGAATAGCTTGTTAATTTATTTTAATTAAATAATTAATTAATTATTTCTAATCAGGGTTTAATTTATATTGTATATATATAGATGCAAGATGATGCTATTTTCTATCTGACAATATTGTTGGCAAGATCATCAGGGTTACTTTTATTAGTGCTAGTCAAATTTTATCCTTATAAATATTGGCTCTATTATTATTTATAATCCTTAGTTATTGTCATATTATTATAATTAATAGCAAGTTTATAATTATTTATTACCTTTTATTTATGGTTTATCACTATTATTATATTTTTATTATTGCCATGGTCTATTATTATTATTTTATTAAATTGGATATCCCTATTAGGTTTTATTATTAAATTCTATTATTTGTCTTAAGAATTGCTTATAGATGTTTTATTAGATTTAGATATATATTCTATATATATATATATATATATATATATATATATATATATATATATATATATATATATATATATATATATATATATATATAGCCTTCTTTAACCAAGTTCCTCTTAACCCTAACCCTAGAGCTTTGTCTCCAAGCCGCCCCCCCCCGGACCTCACCTTCACCTCGCCAACCTCCTCCCTCAACCCGAGACTCCTCGCCGACGTACGGAGGAGCACAAGGCCGTACGGGACTGCGGTTGCCGCTGTGAGCAGCAGAGCCGGCCGATCCCGGCGACCCCCGGCGGCGCCACCCGCGCCTGGAGGCCGACCCCCTACGGCGGGCATATAACCCCCCCGAGCGACCCCGTGGCTCTTCCACGTGGGAAATCTTATTTTTACTGTAACCCTAGTTTTAGGATTTTTAATCCAATTAATTCAGTTTTTTTAGTGTTAATTATTGCCTAATTATTGGTAATTAATTAGATCTAATTGAAAGGGATCATTAGTAATTAAGTATAGGATCTACATTAAAATTTGTGTGAATTAATATTATTTATTAGTATTTATTACTATTTACTTATAAATTTTATACGCGGTTAATTAATTGTTTGTATTTACTGTTTTAATCGTTAATTAATAATTTTATTATTAATTAAATAAAACCTTGTAGAGGAAAAAGTTTGTAAAATTTATGTAGTATTTTATAAATTTTTCCAGAAATTATAGAATTTTATTTGTAATTATTTTATATTAAAAACCGAGAACTTTAGATTTTTAAATTAATTCTAATTACCATTTTTTTATTTATATTATTTAATTGGTTGTTAATTAAATAATATATATTATATAGAAAATGTTTGTAAAAATATACTTTACTGTATAAAAATATTTCCAATATTTAATTATATTTATTTATATTTATTTAGATTTTAGAAGGGTAATTTTGATTACTAAGTATATTATATAATTAATCGATATTAATTATATAATTATTTGTAAATGGGTAAATGTTAAGGTTTCTGTTGTAAATAGATAATTAAACTATTTTGGAAATTATTTTAGGTATTTTATATTTATTACTAATTTTTAGGATTTAAAAGTAATTTCTAGAATTATTTTAGAATTATTTATTAAATTGTTTAATAATTATTTATTAATTTAAATAATTACTAATTATGTGTTATTATTGTGTAGAATAGTGAATTTAGATTTAATGGTTAAATTTAGGTTTCATAGTAAATTTTCAAGATTTATTTCGAATTATTATGTATTATTTAACTATTTATTTAATAAATAGTTTTAATGGTAATAAATTCATTTCTGTAAAAATATATATATAATATATATTTATTATTCTGGTATTATTTAGTTTATTATTATAATAGAGTAGAAATGATTTTTAAGGACTTTTACTATTTTTGTTAGTATTATTAGGAATTGTGTATGCACGTGTGTATTAAATTGAGTAGTTAATTGATTATAATTAATTAATTAATTACTAATTATCATGTTGTATTATTAATTACAGAATATAAATGTATGATAATAAGTATATTTACATACTTATTATTGTATAAGTATTATTCATAATTATTGGTACTAGTTAGCTAGTTTTAATAAAATACTAATGTTTGTTGGTTAATTAGCAATTAATCAATTTAGTAAATTGTTAAATAGAGATTAATTATAAATCATGCTTGTTTAGGATTGTTTGCTTCTCGGAACTCGGACTCTACATCGTACCCGGATACTCAGTTGCTGGATACAGGCAAGTACACCTTGCTTGATTGTATATTTTTGCAGTTAGTTTATGTTACCTAGTTACTTCTCAGTTATGTGCACGCGTCTAGTAGTAGTGGACTTATCCCATGTATTGTGAAGGTATGTGGTACATTCTAGCCGGACACCGTATCATCACTATATGAGTGAGTTGAGAGCACGGATTTGTGTTTCGACTGATCATTGGCACGTGAGTTCGCGTCTGGTCTAGTGGTTGGTACAGGTCTACTTATATATACTATGACGTCTTGCATATTATTTGTACCGCATATACGGTACAGATATACATTGGGTGGGGAGAGTCTACTAGTGGTGTATGAGAATTCTGTTTCCAATGGACGCTGGATGCTCGTAGCCCCTCGTTTCTCAAACCGTAGGACGCTTGGTGGCAGTTTCTTCTTCTTCTCCCTCCCTCATGCACCATTAGAGATGTCTCGAGTGTATTACACATAGATGGTTAGTTTACCTGTCGTATGTCGCATGATATATCATGTCCTTGTTTGGTTGGGGAGATGTTATGTTACATTTTGTTCTAGTTATTTATATACTGCCCTGTACTATCATGCATGTCAATTTCTTGTGTACTTGTTACGTCCCTCTGAGGACCTGGCACCTTTTCCAGATTGGGACGAGCACAGGTACCGATGGACTACGGAGATTGGAGACTTTTTCTGACGAGGACTTCAATGTTGAGCCTCGTGAGTTTCTTGAGTTCTTAGGTAATTTCTGCTAGTGGCTATCTATTTCTTTTCTGGTTCTGTTGTACCCTTTTAGTAGTTCTTTCATACATTTATTGGTGGATTATTTTCCACTAGTCATGACTTGTAGTTTGATTCAGAGTTATTTTCATTCCTTTCAGCTTTATTCTGTGAATTTTTCTGTGGATGAGATTAGTACTTACCTGCCTGTATTGTTATTTAGTTGTTACTTCAGCGTACTACGATCGAGTATAGTCTATTAAATTAGGGTTTTTCTATACTTGATCGTACAGCTGGCACGCCACGTGTTCCTGGTCCCACATATTTTGGAACCGGGGTGTGACATATTTTTAGTGGTGGCCCATGCAGGTCAAAAAAATATTGTTTGGTTACTTTTCCGTACCAAGCAAGCCTGCGTATAGGATTAGGACTATTGTGTCTCATCCACAATTGATTATTTTTATCCTTTGATCTCGTTTGATTTCGACTCATTTCAAACTCCTCGAAATACTTGATCTCTTCTTTGATTTATATCTTCTGACTCTTTGACTTCCTTGCAATTATATCCTTCTCGATCTAATCTACCGTACCCCTTGCTTGTCATGATTGATAGAGGTTTGGAAGATGCTATACTATATACACTCTTGAGTTAACTATATGGCTAGATGGGTTACCTTGGCAGCTAATTATGCGGTTGAGTCTATAATTAAATTCTTGGAAAGTACTAAATATTGCAGGTTGATGAACACCATATTTTTGAAAGATATAATTTTTGCATGAATGATTAGTTAATTCAAAGTTGAGTAGTAATGATATATCAATTTCGAATGATAGTGAGAAAGATTACTTATACTCATATGGGAAAAACTGTTAGAAGTTGATTAATAAAATAAACTCGATGATCGATTTGAGAGGATGATTTAAAGTTTTGATTTGAGTTTTTAAAAAAAAAATTTCTATGATTGGTTAGAGAGGATATAAAATCAACTTGATGATTAAAAATTTAAATATTCACATTGCTACATGAGATTTAAATTGGTTGATGATTTATGTTGGTTTCCAAAATAGAAGAAATTTTTTTTTTTAAATTTGAGGATAGATGATTGTAAATAGAAATAGTTAAGAGTTGCCTATGAGATTTATATTTATTTAAAGATTGAATATTTTGACCTTGATGAAAAAAAGGATTTATTTAAGAAGAAATTAGAAATTTGATGCATTTCATAAAGTGATTTAAAATTTGGAGTTGGGTAATTTTAATCTAAAAATTTTGAGGAGAAAAGAAAAGGATGTTTGTACTATAATAAACTTTATTTCGAGGATCGATTTAGAAATTTGAGGTATTTTTTGTGATTGAATTTTGTTTGATGGAACAAATTTTGATTGAAAAAAAAATTTTGAGATTTAAATCTTTTTTTTTAGATTGATAAATTTTTATTGAAGTTTCTTTTGAAAAAAAAGAAGAATTTAGTATTATGATAATATTTATCTCGGTGATTGATTTAAGTATTTTCATAAAAGAGTTACAATCTTTTATATTAGGTAAACTGAATTAAAGTTGAGGAAAAAAAAAGGGGGAAAATAAAAGGGAGTTGGTGTGATGATAAAAGGATTGGTTGGGTATTTTAAAGTTATAATTATGATTATATGCGACGATCTTAAAGAGATTAAGGAAATTGGTGGATGATTGTTTTGATTTAAAGATTTTATACTGAAGGAATTTATGAAGAAATTTTATTTACAGGAATTTGATTTTTTTTATCTTGATGAGGAAATAAACATAGAGGATGTTACTCTAATGAGATAGAAGTGTCACACCTTAGTTGCCATATTTTTCATAGCCATGATAGTGATTATATGCAGTTATAGTTAAGTCATCGACCCATGTGACTATGTCTTCTTCTTAAAATTTTATCATCCTTGTTCTCGACCCTAAACTAGTATCATGATTCCCTAATTATTTAGAGCTATAGATGTCTATAAATTTTTCTTGACCATACCCCAAATCCGTCAACCAGTATATCTTCTTCTATATTTTAGTATTATATTATTAGTATTAATATTAGGAATATCTATTTAGTTGTTTGTTACTTTACCTGTAGACAATATTGGTTGATATTTTCTGTAATAAAATTTTCCTTCACCTTTAGCTCATGCCACGGTTGCCGAGCTAAATGCTGTAAGGATTTTTTTTTATTATCTAATTAGTTTATTTTCTTTCCTGATTTACTATTTATCGTGCTGCATAACTCTAGTACTATCGATCCAAAATTTTGTTTTCTTAAGCAATAATGGAAAGCGGATCATTACGTCTTATCCTTTTGAAAAGACCAAAGGACTTTTTTTTCTCATGTTAGGATTATTATTGCTTCTCTAGAAAATTCTATATTGTTGCTACAATTTGGTAGGATAAACTTGCTTCCCTAAAGAGACAGTTAGAGGTACTAGTTCAATTCTTATAAGTTGGGTAGTATACCTTGTAGTCTAGCATCATACTTTTCTCAGGACCATTAAGAAATTATAGTTGGATAACACTGACTATATGTTGGTATAAGTATTTAGATTACCTAGACATAACTTTGTGGGTTCCTATCCCCTAGCTCAACTAAGGTTAGAGATTCATAGGGCAACTAGAAAGGTCAAATCATTATTTGTGTTTTGGACTTGAACTATCTTGTACTTTCTTTTCTTCTGTACGTTTATTTTTATCGTCTTGACTAATACTGTTGTTATAGCCTAGTTTTTACAAGCTTCTTCTTTTCTCAAGCTTGTTCTTGACACATATATTATTGGGTGCACCCACTAAAATATTGTCTAATCAGAATCGGTGCATGATGGTCTGGCCAACCTAGTGCATGTTGATTCGCTTTCCCTATGATTATTTTATGCAGATGAAGATATAGTAAACTTGTCCTAGGATCTCATTTGCGACCGTTTGACAATTTTTTTTCTTAAAACATTTATTCACATTGGACCTTCAAATTTGTAATCGACCCCATCCCCCTTGAACTCTTCTTTATTCTGCGTCTTAGTATAGAATTTCTCTTTATAACCCTTTATTAGCTATGATTTATAGTAGAACCATCTTTCTACTAAGTAGTTAAGTTTACCTTATATGATATCTTATTTTAGTAATACCCTTAGCACCCTAGTAGCCATCTTAGACTGATTTTAGTCGAACATTTAGCAAATAAAAGTTTTCCTATTATCCTTTCCTTGGTTCATATCATTTGATCCCTTACCATGAGTTGGGTAATTGAAGCACAATATTAGGATTTTTCTTCCAATAATTGCACCATTATGATCTAGACAAACCGCACCATACACATGACATTTATGCCCTCCATAAACATACCTTTATGTGCTCTATTTTAATAACTCTACTTGTTTGACAAATCTTTCCCTTAGAATAGACTATTTGTGTCCTCTCCTTATCCTATTAGATTTGACCATGCAATATCGATCTATTCCCTGATCAGTTGGAAATCCTATGACCTATGTCGGACCTAGAACATATTCTTGTAGGATATGATGCCAGTTTTGACCCCTCTATAAACCCCCAAGTATCGTTGTAAATTGTCTTGTTGAGTAAGTTACAATTTACATATTTACTTTTCATTGATTTTCTTATTATTTCTTCGGTATTAGAATTATTTTAAATTTCGAGGACGAAATTCTTATAAGTTGGGTAGATTGTAATCCCCCTGAATTTTCAGGGAATTTTTAAAATTATTTTTTTATTTGAAGAATAGCTTGTTAATTTATTTTAATTAAATAATTAATTAATTATTTCTAATCAGGGTTTAATTTATATTGTATATATATAGATGCAAGATGATGCTATTTTCTATCTGACAATATTGTTGGCAAGATCATCAGGGTTACTTTTATTAGTGCTAGTCAAATTTTATCCTTATAAATATTGGCTCTATTATTATTTATAATCCTTATTTATTGTCATATTATTATGATTAATAGCAAGTTTATAATTATTTATTACCTTTTATTTATGGTTTATCACTATTATTATATTTTTATTATTGCCATGGTCTATTATTATTATTTTATTAAATTGGATATCCCTATTAGGTTTTATTATTAAATTCTATTATTTGTCTTAAGAATTGCTTATAGATGTTTTATTAGATTTAGATATATATTCTATATATATATATATATATATATATATATATATATATATATATATATATATAGCCTTCTTTAACCAAGTTCCTCTTAACCCTAACCCTAGAGCTTTGTCTCCAAGCCGCCCCCCCTGACCTCACCTTCACCTCGCCTACCTCCTCCCTCAACCCGAGACTCCTCGCCGACGTACGACGAGCACAAGGCCGGACGGGACTGCGGTTGCCGCTGTGAGCAGCAGAGCCGGCCGATCCCGGCGACCCCCGGCGGCGCCACCGCGCCTGGAGGCCGACCCCGACCCCCTGCGGCGGGCAGGTAACCCCCCCGAGCGACCCCGTGGCTCTTCCACGTAGAAAATCTTATTTTTACTGTAACCCTAGTTTTAGGATTTTTAATCCAATTAATTCAGTTTTTTTAGTGTTAATTATTGCCTAATTATTGGTAATTAATTAGATCTAATTGAAAGGGATCATTAGTAATTAAGTATAGGATCTACATTAAATTTTGTGTGAATTAATATTATTTATTAGTATTTATTACTATTTACTTATAAATTTTATACGCGGTTAATTAATTATTTGTATTTACTGTTTTAATCGTTAATTAATAATTTTATTATTAATTAAATAAAACCTTGTAGAGGAAAAAGTTTGTAAAATTTATGTAGTATTTATAACAATTTTTCCAGAAATTATAGAATTTTATTTGTAATTATTTTATATTAAAAACCGAGAACTTTAGATTTTTAAATTAATTCCAATTACTATTTTTTATTTATATTATTTAATTGGTTGTTAATTAAATAATATATATTATAT
>JANAVB010031617.1:26682828-26875328 GCA_029216955.1 Iris pallida
ACTCCGGGTTGCCTTAACTCCAAATATTTTGAACTTTACTGGGTAGAAGAAAACATCAACAATAAAATCCCTTTTTTCCATTAATGAATATTGTCTAAGGAAAAAAAAATATCATAAGTATATTATATCTTCCTCCATCAAAAAAAATCTTTTAGAAAAGTTATGCTAAAGATATATGGTAGCTCACAAAGACAAGTTGATCATTCATTCCTATGATTGATAATTCTCTAACTGCTCTCCCCACATATGATACAGGGGATATGTGACAATTTGAGAAACATGTGTTATATCCCCGGTTCGTTATCATTCCTCTCCTCATACATAGAGTCAGTAAATATTAGTCAATATTCTAGTGCACATAATTAACTCATTCTTCTACTTACCATCGATGCTTGTAAAAGTAAATAAATGCATGTAAAAAAATAACCTGACTATTTAAGGACAAAGATGAGTGTGTTTTGGAAAATATGATATCCTGATGCACTATACTGGTCATGGCTTAAACTTGTGAGCGTCAAAAATCGACAATCAGGAGAAACTGAGCATGTGAAGAAGCCTTCGCTGGGAAATGCAAAAAAAAAACAAATAGAGGTGAATGTTAGATGTTTATGGCAAGATTTGAATACTGATGCTATGACACTAGGTAAGATAATCATCAATAAAAAAGTTTCGAGCAACATAGGTGAATGTTATGTGCTTAAGCCGTGTCATACTCAATAAAAATCAGTTGCATCCTAGAGTTGAACCTTTCTGTTGTGTGCCATTTTCCCAGCAAATAGTGGAAATTTATAACATTACTTTATTTATTGCCTATCTACAATCAGCTGATTGTGCATCTTCATACAAGAAGTGAAAGTTAAAAATTCTAGGTCGTGTTTGCTTTGGTGGAAAGTGAGAGAAATGAAAATGAAAGGGATATGTAAATGTTTCATGTAAAAATGAGATCCAGTGTACATATGATGAAGTTTCGTTTTCCTTTCTTTTGCCTTACTTTATTAGCAACCAAACATATATAGCGAAGATAAAACTTATTTAAAGAAGTATTCTCGATATATTTCTAGTGTGATTATTCATCTTTTTTCTACTGTGTTTTCATGTCGTACTCCATTACATGTTCCTTTGAGATGTTTACTGGAACGTGCCTTAAGTTTTTGATATATTGCAAACTTGCACTGCAAAGCATTACAAAATTGATGAAATGTTAGTTAAGATAATAGATTGGTAGCTCAAATATACATATGAGTTTTTGCATCTTAGGACAGAATACAATTCCTACACATGTCTGCTTATGCATCCTACAGAACCCACATCTCCAGTTTTGTTGAACTTGTATTTTCTACTGTATGACATGCTAGCAGATACCTGAACTTTCATAAGGAATAGGATCCAAGAACTGGTTAGTACCAGTAAGAATTGTATAAGGCCTCATATGTGAAATAGCCCAATGTTGTTGTGTCAGGTAGAGTTTCTTTTTGGTAGCTCGGTATTATAGAGGTATGAGTTATGGCCTTCAAGGCCAAAGAGTTATTGTTGTCATTTGTCAAGAAAATATAACAACCTATCAATCCTCACCATAGCAATTATCCGTTTGAAGTATCATTTGGAGACCATTTCATGTTCATTACTTCTTACTTGTTGGCACTTAACCAATAACCAGCACTCAACTAGAGGTTTTCTGTTGGCTATATCAATTGTACATACGTCCTTATATAAGCACAAACCAGGAGAGATCCAATTTGGCGCCAATAAATCTCTATATGGGTGTACATATATGCTACATACAAAGAAGTATATTTACCTAACAAGGTTAGTGTAATAAAATTGAATAGAGGTTTTTAACACAGATAAGGGAAAGTGATTCAAGGCAAATAGAGAAGAAGAATTACATATATTCTCTCTCTTAAAACACTCGAACTCTTATCATTTTTTCCCTTTTTTAAGCAAGTAAAAATGCTTCCCATTTCTCAGTTTTCATTTACTTAGATACTTCTATCTGATTCAACTCTACAGCCTTTGTAACAGAAAGTCCATCTCTCAAACTGAACTAATAACATATATTTCATACATTATTTTAGACTCTTCCTAGCTAGAAAAGGCAGCCTGGGATGCACATTCCATAGTATTGTCCATGTCAAAAATACAATTCCACGTCGCCAGCTACATCATGACTAACTAACCACAATGAATGCTACCACATACCCCAGGATATGGCCATCTTAGATTCTTTCTAGTTGGTTTGCCTGTGTGCAGGACCTGATTGGAGTTGTGAAGAAATAACTTAGCTATACAAGCTAGAGAGGTGAGAGGGACTGCACCTTGGTGCAGTCCAGTTCAGACTTGTTGCAGGCATTGGCTCAGTTATGTAAGGAGGGTGAGGTAGATGAAGTCTCTTGAGTAGGTTGTAGTATCAGTACATAGGTAAGATGATATGTGTACATCTATTTATATAACAGTTTGTATCATAAGACAGTCCAATTGATATACAATATCTTTACCCATTTGGTTGCTTACAAAATCCATAGAGATCAAGTAACAAAACAAAAGAATATGTTGTGTTTTCGCTTGTAAAGCAATTTGAAAGTTCCCCAAAAAAAAACATTATGCTTCCAGTTACAAGCTTACCATTTGGACGGAAAAGTAGCAGTATTGTGATCCTCCATGAATCTGTAAATGAGATGAAAGAGGATATCAGCATACCGAATAGAAGACAATTAATCAAGAAATAGCATCTATAACTTGCTTTCCCAGTATTACGGAACAACATCAGTATTTATATAAACTTGCGCCTTGAACATCTGTTTCTCTTCCCAGTTTGGTAACGTTTCCAAATTAACCTATAGAGCAAGATTAAAGGTCAAAAAAATCTTAATAGCACCTGGAAGATCAAGATACTAATAGCAACGAATATGAATGTAGTACATGAAGTTTTTTTCTATCCCGTATATGTTTTACCACAGAACTTAAACACAAGATTCTTTTTATATATTCTATGTTTGGAATCTTTGGATAATAAAGATTGCAACAAATACAAGTAAATGGTGAATAATGTCATTATCCAATCAAAACCAAAAAATATCCATATAACTGAAGAAGCATTAAAGTTCCAAAAGAAGATATAAATATCCGAGAACTACACTTATATTGCTAGAAAATAGCTATATAATTAAAAGGTGGTAAAGGGTTAAACTCCCACTCATGGAGCATTCTGAAATGCCCACAAAACCAAAATTATAATATGATACTGGAACATAAATCACCATATAATTTGAAAAGCTTGGTACATTATAAGGCAACAAAGTCCTTTGATGTGTTCATAAGGAGCATAAATGCATATCATTACATGGGTTACATATGGCTTACTGAGTAATACAAGTGTAAAAGTCAAGCTAGTAATCAAGTCTAGTTTGATCGAGTAATTATGTAAAAGAAAGTTGATATTTGACAGTTTACGATATTGAGAATTGTAACTTCAGTTGCATAATGGCATACTTGGGAACATAAAACACTGATCACCTAGGCCCTACATCCCAGTGCACCAGTACTTCTTGTGGTCAAGAATATTATACAGTTACTTCCACATTCAACTATAGTTTGATTCACAAATAATAATATAAGGAATGTGTACATTATACTTTGGCAGAGTTTCCAACAATTGTCTGACTCCAAAAAAATTGAAATGGAAAAAAAATCAAGTCGAAGAAGCACCAACCAAGAAAAGTAGTGATCACAATGAAATGTATTATTTTAAAGTTACTTAATGACTTTAAACTAAGCCCGTATTGGCCTATAATTGTTCATAACATATATTCTTTCAAGTTAAAACTTATGGATTCAGAAAATAAGGGGAGGGGAAGAGGAGAAAGGGGTGGTGGTGGAAGCCCAAGCTTGCAAGTTCAGTACTGCAAAATAAGGTGTAGGAAGTGCCAACTAGAATGGAATAAGACATTTAGAGTTTTACTATATTGGGTTGGCCAGCCTGGGCTTACATAATAGGAATATTAAAACAAAATTGACCTATGCTAAGCCCACCACAACTCAAGCGCCACGCCCTCCCCCCCCCCCCCCACACACACACACAATCGACAAACCTATATCCCTTCTTGTATAAATGATAACTTGTAACAATATAAAATTGTCCCTAGTATGTCCTTGCAGTTTTTGCTAATGCCCCAGAGGACTTGGCACTGTATGGAAGAAAAGTACTCAAGCTGACTCCAAAAGTTTGGGTTTAAGGCTTTCTTGTTTCTCTCATTGTTGTACCTCGTTGTAGCTAATTGGTTACGACAAAGCATAGTGATTCATAATACTCGTGAAGTAAAAGACCTTTTTTTCCTTCTAAGACTCTTGGTACTGCTTTATGGTAAAAAGAAGGCATATAAGTGGCTTTGAAATTTAGGCTCCTCCTGAACTGCTTTATCTCAGCTTATGTCTTTTCCTGAATATACAAAAAGACCATCAATAAAACATAATTTGTGTGGTCTTATGACACAAGATGGATTAACTGATTCCAAACAGCTGTATTTCATACAAGTATAACATAATCGAAACAAGAGTGAGTGCAACATGTACTACCTCGACTGAATAAACGAACCAATGTGCTCGTTATGCCTCGCCAACCAACGCGACCATCAGGCAATCCAGTTATAAGTTTGGATTATTGTCGATATTTTAACGCATTCAAATTTGACATATTGAGCATATGGATCTAATTTGGCTATGAAAATATTGCTTTGGGTCATTTGGAATCCAGTTCTCCATTCTTTCATATATTTTTCTTTCAATAAGCATCTTATGTTCTTTTTAATTTTCTTGCTATATAGTTCCCACCAAAGCTCATTCAATCAAATGAGTTATAATTGGTGATATCCCTTCTTTTGATTTGCACTTGAGACCAATAGGCTTACCCAACATGCCAATAAAGATACATTGTTATAAAGTCTCCTAGCGCCGTCTATATACAACAACAAGAAACATCTAACTTCAAAACAAGGGGAAATAACAACTCCTCTGCTAGAGAAAATTAAAAAAAATTATTAATCCATATTCATAACCATTTAAAAAGCGTCTGGACTGACATACTGTTTAAACATATTTATGCCAAGAGACAATATAATATTGCTACCACAAAATCTACTAATTTGCATCACATATGTTATGTTCTGCATACTAAGCATGCAAATTAGAAAAAAAATAACAACTTATTACATATATTACACAAGAGGTCATCAATCACATGAATCAGTTTAGAAGTAATTAGCATCCTTCAATCTTAACTCATCAATCACCAAATAAATATTTACAAACCAAAACATGTGAAGATGAATATTCATATTCTGTGTCATAGAAAAGCCGATAGACTGCTTTTGTCAAAATATAAAATATTTGCTCTCTCCAAAATTATATATATATATATATATATATATATATATATATAAAACAAAGCGATAGTGATTACTAATAATATATAAAATACAACAATGTGCAGTGTGCTATCTCCAATAATTATAATTCTTCAAAAAAATTAACAATTGTTCAATAACTTTTGCATCATACCAAATCCAGTGTCGATCTGGACATCTGCTGCGATAATGCAGTGTTACAAATTTTGTAAATATGAAAGAGTAGAAAAAAGTTTCCCCAAATCCAGTGGCTGGAGAATGGGAATAATATGTCATAACTTTCCCAAAATCCAATAATAACAATATAGAAGACAAAACAAAATATATTGAGAGGAGATTTGTTTTTGTCTAGAATTAACCAATAAAAATTTTTTTTGATGCTTATAGAATCGCCAATTATTATGTTTATCAAATAATCTATTCTTTCTCTTAACCCTAGATAATATATATAAAGAAAAAAAACCTAAAAAAGAAGGAGGGGGAGGAGATGAAGGAGGGAGAGATGACCTAGACGGTGGCGGTGACGGCCCTGCCGACGATCAAAAATACCCTAACCTCTGTGACGCGCGGTAGTGACCACCGCCCCTTGCCGCCCAACATTCAAGAGAGATCAATAGAGGAGAATGTAAGGAGAGAGAGAAAGAGAAAGGAAGAAGAAAGGGAGCCCAAGAAAAAATGGAAGAAATGAGGGGAAAAACCTTCTTATGTCTGCTTAGCCCCAATTTTTTGGGCAGTGGCGGTAAATTGAAATTTTTGGGATAGTAGCGGGTGGTAGTGTACAAAAATATGGGAAATGATATTTGAGACGACACTTTTCAAGTGTTGTAGATTGATATATAACATTATACGACACTTTTCGGGTGCTGTATTTAGATATAATATTATACGACGGTTTAAAGTGTCCTTAAAAGTGTGGTTGAATTTATGTTTACAACATATTTAAAAATATGTCGTAGATTATGATAAATACTAAATTGCAACGACGCGTTCTAATAGAGTGTCGTCACTACAAATTATTAACGACACTTATTTAGAAAGTGTCGTAAAGAAAGTGTCGTTGTTTACCTATTTTGTTGTAGTGCCTAGAGATGGCTTAGATGAACATAGAAGGACTAGTTGACTAAAGTTTGACTAAACCCTAGACTATTGACTAGTTGGTTTAGGTTTAACCTATATGAGTAATTTGGAACCTAAGTTGTGTGGATAGTCCTATGTAGGTTAAGATTTGTATGGGATTAAGTGAGATACTTAGAGTTGAGTCATGACTTGAAATTGGAATATGGGATTAGCTTGAATATAGGATTAAGGTTGGTATTATATATATATGTATTTATATGTGGTATACTTATATAGGTATTGGTTATACCTTGACCCTGTGGTGTAGTACCTTAGATAGTCTAGATTGACCTAGACTTGACCTAGCTTGACCATATTGACTAGTAATTGACTAGTCTGACCATTGCTAACTAAACCCTAGATAACTTGACTAGTTTGACTAGAATGTTGACCAAGAGTTGACTTTAACCTATATTTGACTAACCTTGACTTGTTTGGCCTAGTGTGACTTGGTTTGACTTCCTGTGACCTAATATGGCTTAAGTTGACCTCGTTTGACTGTTAGAATTGACCAGAGTTGACCAAGTTTAACTTTTGACCAAATTGACCTAGAATCATGTAGTATGCATTGTATACTCTATTTTTTTTACCATTGTGGATACATTGTAACTTGTATTGCTCTGATTAGGAGCCAGACACCTCTCCTCAGGCAGTATATCCTCTTCAGATATTCAGTTATCAGGCGAGTACATTCTCTGACCGTTTCATACTTGTTCAGGCTTTACTTCTCGCTCTAGATTACTTTACTTGATACTGTCACGTTGGTAACCCGGATTGGTACTATATGGATCTTTACATGAGATGTTATCCCCCTCGGGAGCATCGGGTACTTCATGTTACGTGTGTTTCACTTTCATCATGTACTCCTATGCTTCCATTATGCATGTATACTCATGTGATCATGTACTCTCATGTTCACTGAGCCCTCATGTATAACTTCACGTATACTCATTTATGAGCCTCATGTGAAGTAATCATGTATAATAACGTAACTTGTCTAGATCCTTGTGTATTGATTGGGGAAACAGGGGAGTAGAAGTAGACATGTGAATAATTTTAAAGTAGTGTAATCATGTACAAACTCAGTAGTGTAATCATGTATAAATTCTAGCCATTCACATGCCTATCTTGTACTCTACATCACTAGCCACTTACAGTTCTCTATATACAGTAGATATTTCCTTTACAAGCTATCTCTTTTACAGCGTATATTTCCTTTCAGCACTTCCTGTATTTTACTCTATTGCCTGTATCGTATTTCCTAACCTGATATGAACTGTGTGAGATATATTGTGCTCGTTCCTGTCCTGACTGGACCTGTTGAAAATATTACAGAGGATGAGGATGAGGCCCTGGTGTCTACCTATTATGGAGCAGGACTAGATGATACTTGTCTTGGGGACCCTCAGCAGGATCCACCTGCAGCTGAGGATGTTACCCCAGTAGTCTAGGCTAGTTTAGCTAGACAGTCATTTCTATATTATTATTTTGTCTCACATTCTGAGTTGTATTTTGAGATGTATAGACCCTTAGACTTATTTTGTATATTGGGTTGACATTCTGGATGTTATGTTATCATAGACACTTAGACCTATTTCATCTATTGTACTGTTCTCTTTGAGTTACTGTCTATCTATCTTTCATTCTTCTACCTTAGATGTGATTGAGACTGTATATTGTTATGTCACCTCCATTCGAAGAGTATATACTGCACAGGTACCTTTATATTGTTAGATGATTGACCTAGGACAGCGTTCTATCGCCGACACTGTGGCGTAGGCTGGGCGTTGTTACGTTCTCGTACCCTCACGGTGGGTGCGGGTCGTGACAGACCTCCTTTGCCTTGTCCCTCTTCGACGTCACTGGCATCACAAGCCATCCTGGACATATAGCTTTGTTAATCGGGGTCCTTTCAACGTAAATAGCTAGCTCCGATGCAAGTCCCCGCTTAACTCGTGCTGAAACCTTATGTACGACTATATCCTGCTTCCTTCTAGGCCGAAATGGTCCCGTGGCCCCAGGTTGCTGATCGAGGAAACTACCTCCTTGTCGACAAGTTGTCCATAACCGTACGAAGACATATTTTTCTTTTAGTTATTAAGACATAGCCTACATTATCTTTGAAAACTCAATCCATTTTCCGTGTTTGTGCCTTTGCATTTATCCTTTCATTCGCAACAACATTATCGATTTACCTAGAAAGGGGGTCGAGAAGAGGAGGGTTAGCCACTCACCTTGAGTTTACTTCAGGCGAGAGAATGGATCTTAATTCAACCATTTTCGTTCGATCGAGTCAATCGATCCTGACCTATCGGTCCCGACCAAATCGATAGCGACAGTGTTCCTTTCTCACGCACCCCGTAGACGGAGTACGAGGCACGATGTAGGGACGGGGCACTACAGCTATAGACTAAGATGTCGTCTATGAATACTAAGATGTCGTCTATGAACACTATCTCTCCGATCCTGGAGCCGTCCCTGGAATCAAGTCGATGGTGAAAACTCTGTATCACCGAAAAATAAAAACTCTGCCTCATCGGGAATAACAAAATAATCCTACCAATATGGCAGTCTATTCTTGTGTATTGCTCCTTCAACCAATCCATTCCTAGGCCAAGGGACCGATTCGGCCCGCCGAAAAAGGGTCGTCGTCTAACCTAGCTATAGTCCGTGATGGCTTGACACTGCCAGTAGCCTTCACACCCTTTCACTGCTTAACAAATGCACGTGACACGGGACGGTGCTTGCTATACTTCGATAGCCCAACAAAACTCTTTTCTAAAGTGTTCGTACAACGACTTGACAAGCAAGGGCTACATCAAGCCTTGCATCGAGGGAACGTGTTGTGCACACATTCGACTTGAACAATCAAGTTCTTTGGGTGCATAGACTTAAGCAAGAAGCAGTAAAATACAACTTAAACTACGGGACAAGTGAATGTTAATATTAATTGTAGTTCCAATTACATTTTAAATAAAAAGAATGTAATTTTAACTTTAACTAGTTTGAAGTAAATGTTAAATCAAAAACTATTTTAAATTTTAGTATTAATATTAGTTTCAATAATTTTGTAAATTTTAAATTAATAGGAATGCCACGGTATTAGAAACCTAGCTAGCTGATGTCACGTTGCTCGGGGCTCGGTTAGTGTTCGTCTAAACTCGTACGTGTGAACTAGTTATTAGTAATGTAAACCAAAAATTGAATTTTAAGTTTAAAATCTGGTCGAGCTCGATCCTTTCTCTTTATCCCATCTCCCACACTCTCTCTTTCTCTCTCTCTCTCTCTCGGGTTCTCTCTCACAGGTTGTGTTCCTTACACAACAGATCCCGTAGCATTAAATGCTCTACATGCATTATCCTACACAATTTAATAATAAACACTGATACCATATCATTAGAAGAGTAAAAGTTATCTTGGAAGTTGTAAAAAATTACTTTGTATTGTCTTCTCAATACTTTTTTGTATTGGAGATAACTTTTTAAACTTATTGTCATTTGTGAATATAGCCGCTTATGCAACATATTGTCTTCTACCTCATGCCACATAGGATACACAACACATAACAAGACAATAGGGTTTCGCGTAACATTAAATGCTGCTGTATGCATTATCCTACAGAAGAGGGCCACGTGGAGAATGCTGTTGCATGCTTCCTCATGCGTTATTAGCTACACAATTTAATAATACATGTACCCAGAAGACGAGAAAGTTGTGTTGTTGGAAGTTGTTTCCTTAAAATTATGCTTGCTCCTAGAATCACTCAAGATTTTTCATGAGCCATCAAAAGAGGGCCACGTGGCGGAGTTACAAGGAAGACAAAAATGTTGTGTTGTTGCCTTGCTGGAAGTTGTTTCTTCCTGAATAATGCTTTTTGTACCTCCAAATTGCACTTTCAAACTGTCCATCCTTACGTGGCAGCTGACGTGATATGTTGATCTGGCAGCTGACGTGACAAATTTTTTTTAAAATAAAACTAAAAATAAAAATTAACATTAAAGTTAATGTTAACATTAACATTAACACTAATATTAATATTATCGTTAATATTAACAATAATATTAATATTAATATTAACATTAACATTAACATTAATATTAACAAAAATTAATATTAACATTAAATTAACATTGATATTAACGTTAAATTATTATGGAGAAAATTGGATATTTAACTTTTTGGATTAAAATTTGCCATGTCAACAGTCATGTCATATGGCATACACTATTATTTAACATGCCACATCAGATGGGAGGGCTATATATTAGAGGGACAATTTGGAGGTACGAATATAGCATTAATCTTTCTTCTTGTATTGTTTCTTGTCCTTCGTTTCTTCTGCTGGTTTCTAACACACTCTATTTTCTTCAATGTCGACGTCATATGGAGAAAGTGATCGTCGTGTGGAAGATTTAGTCGATGAAGAAAGCTTCCTTTCAAGAGGACTGTCAGATGATTTGGATGATGAGCAAAGTTTGGAAGATGTTAACTTAGGAGACAGTAAAGAACAAGATGAAGAAAACAATGGAAGAATGCGTCATAATGACGACGACGACATCAACGCAAACAATGAAATATTATTTTGCATCACCCTTTCTAATGGATTTAAGAAATGTATTGTATTTTTACATTTATTTCTCATGTTTATTTTGTTTTATTCTGTTCTTAGGGACGACGGTGAATCTCTATTGGATTTCGATGCAACGACGATGAAAAAAATATTGCAGTCTGCCAACATTAACAAAGATCCAAAATATCTCTTAGAAGAAGGTATTGTTGGCCTACAGTTCAACTCTATTGAAAAAGCAGAGACATTCTACCGGATATATTCAAAAGCATATGGTTTCAGTATTAGAAAGAACGAGATAAAGAAAAACAAATCTGGGATGGTGATGGTCCGTAGTTGGTGTTGTTCGAATACGAGATTCAGACACAAGAAATATAAGAAAGCTCCTAACAGGGTTCGTGAGCCAAGAAGTGAAAGCAGAAGTGGTTGTAAAGCAATTTTTCATATTGGGTACACCGATAAAACAAAGATGTGGTTCGTCAAAAAATTTCATGTACATCACAACCATATCCTAGCGAATGATTATGAAACAGTTTTTTTAAGATCCCATCCTACGATATCACCCGCAGAGTTGGAAGAAATTAAGCTTATGAAGCAATCAGGGATGGAGACTGGACAGATATAGAATTTAATTGTCCAGAAGAAAGTTGGCTGGGATAAGGTTGGATGGACGAGAAAGGATTTATACAACGCTCTAGCTCAAGATAGTAGAGCATTAGACGATGTTGATGCTACGACAACACTTACATTTCTTCAATCTAAGGAGGGCAGTGACCCAGATTTCTTCTACGTGTACAAGGTAGACGAAGATTCCAGATTGACCCATCTCTTTTAGGCTGACGGTGCATGTCGATTCGATTATGAATTCTTTGGAGATTCACTAGCATTCGTTTCTACATATAAAACAAATAGAAGTCAAATGCCGTTGGTGGTTCTAATGGGTACAAACAATTATACGATGACTTGTGTGTTTGGGTTTGCAATGATCCATAATGAGACTGCAGAGACATATTCTTGGGTTCTAGAAAAATTCCTAGAGTGTATGAATGGCAAATTACCAGTGACAGTTCTCACGGATGGTTGCAGATCCATGAACAAAGCAATTAAGGATTTAATGTCCAGCGTAGTTTATCGAACGTGCTCATGGCGTATCCTAAACAATGCTGCGAAACATGTACACCGAGAAGATTTTCACAATAAACTGAGTCTTCTGATTAAAAGGTATATTGCACACTTGCTACTTTACTTTAAAGTATGTTGTTGTTACAATATCACAACTTTAGTTAATGTCTATGTATTTTAAACAGGTACTATTCAGTCAAAGAATTTGAAAACCGTTGGCAGCAGATGCTAACAGATTATAATGTAGAGAACAATGAGTGGACCACTGCATTGTACAGAACGAGGGAGCGATGGGCGGACACATTCCTACGTGGAAATTATTTTGGCGGTTCTACTGCAACAAATAGATGTGAATCTATGAACGCATTTCTGAAAAGGTTTTTGAATGAGAAGCTGCCACTATGGAAGGCCCTTCAAAATTATGACTACGGTTTGGCGGCCTTACGTTACGGCCAGATGAGTAAGCATGTCACTGATAAACTCTCAACACCAGTTGTGAATCAAACTAGCATGGTCGTAATAGAAGGTAAATTTGTCGCAATTTACACTAAAATGGTATTTATAGAGGTAAGGAAGAAAATTACACGTTCTGATGCATATACTGTTCTCCATCATCACATCATAAGAGAGGCAGAAGTTTGCACTGTCCAAAAGTATATGTCGCCAAACAGTGTCAACCGGAAGTTACATTTGATCCGGCCGACAATATCATAAATTGTGAATGCTTGTGGATGGAGACCAAGGGGATTCCTTGTAGGCATATTTTTTCAGCAGTGAAGAGATTACAAATTGGAGATATTCCAAAGAACTTGATAAAATCTCGTTGGCTCAAGGATTGCAAAGAGAGTTATCTCTCCGGACCTGGCTCAGAAAGAAGATTCATCCACCCAGACAGTATTGAGAGCAGAAGGTATGGTGGTATTAATGAACAAGTTAATCTGTTTACATACTATTGTAAAAAATAAAGCAAAATTCAAGAGAGGGAAATGGAGTTGATGTCGTCTGTTCTAATGGAGTTGAAAGAAATGGTGACCGATATTGGTGAAGAATAACAAATATTAGCTGATGCAGTTCATGGAATGCATGAAGCTTTAAAAGAGCCAAATTGGGTAGCAACAAAAGGAAGGTCTTCTCAAGGGAAATCAAGCCATCCTACAGAAAGTCAGCCTATCCCGAAACCTAGAATTTATAGAGTTTGTAAAAAATTGGGTCACGATTTTCGTAATTGTAAAGTACGAAAGCGAAATAGCGACAAAGAGCAAATGGAATAAAATAAAACATCGTTGACTTAAGACAATGTCTTTCTTATGTGGCAAGATGTCATTCACACGAGACATTAGATAAAAAATATGTTCTCCAATGCAAAAGTTTCAGAAGATAATTAGATAAAAATGGAGAATATCAAATTCCAAGTTCAAAACGGAGAATATCAAAAATGGAGAAAATATTTTCTCCGTGCAGTTCAAAACGGAGAATATCATTCTCCGTTTCAAATGACACGGTGAATATCATTCTCCATTTTAAATTAAAACGGAGAATGAACATTCTAATGTGTTTTTAACACTGAGAATCTTATTCTCGGTTTCAAATAAACGGAGAATGTCGTTCTTCGTTCCAAATTAAACGGTAAATAGAATCCTCAATCGTTTTAATACTGGGAATGACATTCTTCGTGCAGTTCAAAACGGAGAATATAATTCTCCGTTACAAATGAAACGGAGAATATCATTCTCCGTTTCAATTTAATACGGAGAATGAACATTCTAATGTGTTTTTAACACTGGGAATGCTATTCTCCGTATAATTCAAAACGGAGAATGCTATTCTCCGTTTAATAAAACACGAAGAATGCTAATGTGGTGTCGTGGTTACAATGCTAGACTTGTATTTAAGAGGTCATTGGTTCAAATCTTGACTATAACAAAATTTTGTTTTATTTATACTTTTTTGTAAGTTATGTATGGGGCCCATTTAAAAGGGAAAAAACTTTGATACAGTAGGGGGTATCAAAGTTTTGATACCCCTATCTATGACATGTGGGCCCTTCATGCTTTATAAAATGTGTACACATATATATACACATAAATTTTGATGAGGGCCCACATGTCATACATAGGGGGTATCAAAACTTTGATACCCCCTACTGTATCAAAGTTTCTCTCATTTAAAAGTTAAGTAAAATTGAGGAAAAAACTTTGATACAGTAGGGGATATCAAAGTTTTGATACCCCCTATGTATGACATGTGGGTCCCTCCTGCTTTGTAAAACGTGTAAATATATATACACATAAATTTTGAGATGGCCCACATGTCATACATAGGGGGTATCAAAACTTTGATACCCCTACTGTATCAAAGTTTCTCTCATATATGTTTACACGTTTTACAAAGCAGGAGGGGCCCACATGTCATACATAAGCGGTATCTAAACTTTAACATCCCCTACTGTATCAAAGTTTTTTTGATACAGTAGGGGATATCAAAGTTTTGATACCTCCTATGTATGACATGTGGGCCCTCCTGCTTTGTAAAACGTGCAAACATATATATATACACATAAATTTTGAGATAGCCCACATGTCATACATAGGGGGTATCAAAACTTTGATACCCCCTACTGTATCAAAGTTTCTTTCAACATATATATACACATAAATTTTGAGATGGCCCACATGTCATACATAGGGGGTATCAAAACTTTGATACCCCCTACTATATCAAAGTTTCTCTCATTGGAAAAAAACTTTGATACAGTAGGGAAAAAACCCTCATTAAAGTTGGCAGAATTCGAAGGTACAGATTCATTGGTATTAATGGCATATAAAAGGCAGTAGTTGGGAGAGTTTGTTCTAGTCTTACTTAGCTTTACTTGAGAAGGGACAGATGCATTGGTATTGATAGAAATTAATTGAATTGAATTCGAAGTGGCTGTCACTTGGCGCATGAGTCCGAGTTGTTCCATGCCTATAAATGGCAGTAGTGTAGGAAGAGTTTGTTTTCGTCTCACTTAGCTTTTCTTGTGGAGATGGACTCTACCGATCCCTCGCCTTGGCAAGACGCTTTCCTCTTGGTTATCGATCTCCTCGTTCGAAGAAGCTTTGGTGGTGAAGTCCTTCAGAAGACTGAGGTGTGCCTGGGTTTGGATTTATTGCCAACCCACGCTCTGTCGAAGCGCACGTACGTTGTTTCGCTCGGACTATGTACGGTGTTCCTTTGCCGCAAGGAGTTTCTTTGTTCGACGGGTTCTATTGGTCCGACGATGCACGGTGGTGAAGTCCTTTAGAAGAGTGAGATGTGCCTGGGTTTGGATTTATTATCGTTCCACGCTCTGTCGAAGCGCCCGCACGTTGATTCGCTCGGACTATGCACGGTGTTCCTTTGTCGCAAGGAGTTTCTTTGTTCGACGTGTTCTATTGGTCCGACGATGCACGATGAAGTGATTTGCCTCAAGGAATTCCTTTTCCTTAGGGCGTTCCATTGCTCGGAAGAATGCAATATGAAGTGAATTCCTTTGTAGGTCCTTTGCCTAAAAAAAAGAGTCTTGCCAAGGTGGGGGATCGGTAGAGTGCATCTCCATGATGAAGAAGGATGCCTTTGTACGGTGCTCTGCCTCAAGGAATTTCTTTACCTCAGTGACTTCCTTTGCTCGGACGATGCACGATGAAGTGATTTGCCTAAAGGTATCATCCAACGATTTCTATGCTCTGATGATGCACGATGAAGTAATTTGGCTCAAGATATTCTTTTGCCTTAAGGAGTTCCATTGCTCTGACGATGCACGATGAACTAAATTTACTTCATTGTGCATCGTCAGAGCAATGGAACTCCTTGAGGCAAAGGAATTCCTTGAGGCAAATTACTTCATCGTGTTTCGTCAGAGCATAGGAACCTTTGGATGACTCCTTTAGGCAAATCACTTCATCGTGCATCGTCAGAGCAAGAACAAGATAAATTCTTTAAGGCACATGAACAGAAGCAAAGGAATTCCTTGAGAGCAAAGGACCTTGCAAAGGAATTCCTTGAGGCAGAGCACCTTGCAAAGGCATCCTTCTTCATCTTAGAGATGCACTCTACCGATCTCCCACCTTGGCAAGACTCTTTCCTGTTGGTTACTGGAAGAGCCGCAGGGTTTGGGTTGATTGCCAACCCATACTCTGTCGAAGCGCTCGCACTTTGATTCACTCTGACTATGCACGTAGTTCCTTTGTTCATGGAGTTCCATTGCTCTGACTATGCATGGAGTTCCTTTGTTCAGGGAGTTCCATTGCCCTGACGATGCATGATGAAGTAATTTGCCTCAAAGAATTCCTTTGCCTTAAGGAGTTCCATTGCTCTGCGATGCCCGCACGCAGCTCACATTCAACTTTTTTCTTGATAGTAGGATTTTATGTAGTAGTTCAGACTTTCATATGTAAATAAAAGTCAAACTTTTCATGGTTTTCACAATGTAAATGTAATTCAAAAATAATTTTATTATAAAAGACAGAGCAGAACAGACATTATAAAAGACAGAAGTTCTCTTGAAAGCAAAATCTTAGCCCATACCAACCTCATCATTATAGTCTTCTTAGCCCATACCAACCTCGTCATATTCTCAACAAGCTCATCTTCATTCTCCTTTTCAAACTAAACGGAGAATAACATTCTCTGTTTCAAAAGACACGGAGAACGTCATTCTCCGTTTAAAAAAAAAGGAGAATAAATATTTTAATGTATTTTACCACTGGGAATGTTATTCTCCATTTCAAGACAGACGGAGAATGTTATTATCCGTTTCGAAATAAACGGTGAATAGAATCCTCAAACGATTTAATTTAAACAGGAAAGTTAATCTCTATTTCAAGATAAACGGAGAATAGAATCCTCAAACTTTTCGTGGTTTTGACAATGTAAATGTAATTCAAAAATAATTTTATTATAAAAGCAGAGCTTATAAAAGACAGAAGTTCCTTGCCCAATTACATAATTACATTGTTGTTTTACAATGTCATTGCTTGGTTCGTGTTATATATTTGCTTTTAAGCAACTTCTTAGCCCATACCAACCTCATCATTGTAATCTTCTGGTGAGTTTCATCGTTATTTCCTCCCGGTATTTCGAAAGGAGTAGTCGTCAACATATTCATATAATATGCCGTGTACAAGAGGTAGTTGGGTGCCCGTTGTTGTGCGCAATTTGGAGAACAATTCAGCACTTTGCTCTCATACTCCATCTTCGCCGGGCATCTCTCCCTCATCTATCAAATTTTCTCCTGACGATAGGCTCTAAGGTGTTCTTCATTAATTCTGCATCCACCTTGCACTTTTCGTACGTGTTTTGCCTCAAGGACTTGTAGTGTGTCAAGTCGTAGGAGATAAAGTTGAATGTGAGCAGAGTATAGTGTTTGATGGATGAATTAAAGAGTGGGATGAATAGCAACTCTATGTCGTCCTCTAAACCCATGACGAAGTCTACTACATCTGTTTGGATGTCTTGAAGGGCGCCGGCTTTTGCTTCTGGTTCATTGGCACGTTCAACGATGGTCTGTTTCCCAAAAACAAAACACAATATCGTGAGTAATATTTTTCTGTTATTTTTTATCGGTGTACACATGATATGGATTTTTCTGTTTGAATTCTTACCAATGTGTGGGCCATCATGAATACAGACCACTTATGTGATTGGGGCGCCGGCTTTTGCTTCTGGATCAATGGCACATCCTTTGAATTAGACGGGGGACACCTTCTTTTAATGCCTTAAATTTCTCTCAGCTTCCTTATTATTAGGTTCGGTATGCCAGCCTCCATATCTTCATAGTTGAGTATGTCTTGCAGGTCTATTGCCGACAGCTCGACTGTGACTCCAATTTCACCCTCTTCCGGCAAAAATGAGTATACAATATCACTGCACATAAATTTAGTTTAGATTAAATTAATAAAGATAGATTCTTATTACATAATTGTGAAAAAATTCTAGAAAAAACAAAAAAAAGGGTTCTGATACATACTCTGGACACTTTTTTTGGGAATTACGATTTCGATGTATTGCTTCTTCAGCTCTTCATTCGCATCTTTCCAAAGTAAGAGTTCATCGCATTCCCTTAGTATGACACGGTTCTTCTTTAAGTCAGCCATTTTGGCGTCTCCTCAGGATTTCAGAGCGGCATTAATCTTCCGTTTTTTATTAGCCTCTCCAACTGTATTTTTTTTCAAGGGAGTAACATCTTTAACGCCTAATGGCACTGATGGTTTTCTGAACCTCTTTCCCTCCGATCCTCCTCTTCTTTTGGCTTCTTTTGGAACAGCAAGTTCAGCAGCTGCTTCAATCTCCTGACGCTGCAATGCTACAACCATGGCTTCGAGATTAACGATTTTTCCATCCTTTTCAGTGGCTTCAATATTGAACGATTCAACTTTATTTTGAAGCTCCATTTTATCCTCAACGAGCCTTTTATTTGTTTCTCTGAGTTGCTCGCACTACAACAAATATGGCCTACAATAGCATGTGCAGAATACTATAGAAAGCCTTCTATAGCATATTCTGTCCGCTATAATTGCCCACGCTATAGTATGTCAAGACATGTGAACGCTATAACATTATAGCGTTCTTGAATGTTGTAGATGGATTATAGCATTCGTGTATGCTGTAGATGGTTTATAGCGTTTGTGAATGTTGTGAATGCTTTATAGCATTCTTGAATGTTGTAGATGGTTTATAGCGTTCGTGAGTGTTGTGGATTATTTATAGCGTTTGTGAATGCTAAAAATCTGCTACAAAATTTTATATTTCATATCTGAATAACCTGTTTTGTATCAGGTACAAATAACCATAGAAATTCATGCTAAATTGCAATTTTGATTTCAACAATTTCAATCGCAACTTCTATTTCGATCAATCAAGATATAGGAAAGGTTTGCCAAAATATGAACATGTTTCATTAAAATATTCAAGATGTACAAAAAGTAGTTGTCCTTAAAACATTCAAGATGTACAAAAAGTAGTTGTACGCCAAAAATAAATCATTCCATTTATAAAATATCTGTAGGCAAAAAGAAATAGATCGATCTCCTCTTTCCTTCTAGCTATCCACACCATCAAAAATTTATACGCCAACCTACACAAAATTGATAAGAAAACACATTATTATATAGAAAATAAGTTCACACAAGATCATATATTGATGAACAAGATTTATTTATCTTCAACTGAAGAAACGACAGAAACTATTTTGTGTTTCGGAAAAGAAGGAAACTGAAAAAATGTCTATAACTGTGATTTATTTATTCGACTAAAGCTAGAAATGAACCTAATTTCTACAGGGCAACTAGATAGAAACATTTGACACCATGAAATGAACTAAGAGTGTTACCAAACAGCTTGTACTGCTACTTTTCAAAGAATACGCAAAAACATCCCTGATAAGTAGTAATAATCCAGATGCTGTCAAAAACTGGATAATAGATAAATCACAGTAATGTGGAAAGGAGGATGATTTAGCAAAAATAATCAAAACATGTATCTTACATCAGATGCACAACTCTTGCTGGAGGGAACTGTAAAATGATAATGGAGAAATTCAACAAGTATTAGCCCTTAACTAACTGTAAGTTTAGTTGTGCATAGTAGCTCCTAGTAACCCACCTGATCGACCCCACCACAGAGAATGGTTGATATATTGCTAGGTATCAATTGTAGTTAGCAAGATGAAACCCAAAGAAAGAGTTACGAGATAAACCAACAGATCAGATATCTGATCGGCTAACCGATCCACACAAATTGATTTAGGCCATAAACTTTTGATTCATGCGACCTTTGTGGTGTTAAGCTAATGGGTCACACACCCAGAGTTGGCAGAATACACAAATTATTTGGTTTCTTTTGGTCCAAGTGATTGGATTCATGAACAATTGACAAAACTCAACCCATATAATTTATGCTAGCACATCGGTCATTGAGATGTTGACTTGGTCAAACTCCAAATATGATCAAATATGGAAGCACAAAATTAATTCAATCCAATAGTTGATCAAATGAGATATGGAAGGGATCATAATGAGATTAAAAATATACATTTATGGAGATTTTTATTAGAATTCTAACAAACCATAAGTTGGAGGTTAATAATATACCAAGATGGGTCATAGTCTACCCTATAAATATGGTACTATGGCTCCACCGAAATGTAAACAAAATTATATTGGTGTACAGTCCCTCCTAAACCCCAGCCTCCCATTCCTTCCTCTCTTTCTTCTCCATGGTCCGACATAAACCGCCGATCAGGTACCCAAGCAGATTTTTAATCGAATTTTCTTCGTGGATAGAATGTGTAGTATTACAAGCCACTATACTCGCTGCTACACTCTGTATATGAGCAAGAATATGCACAGAAATAACTATTGTTCTTCTCCTAAAATATAAAAAACAATAGATGCCAAAGAACTAGATGCACCAGGTATAGGTAGCTTACAGAAGAACAAACTATTAATTTCATTTATACCTGGTCCCAGTATTATCAAACTAGTCTACCTTATCATTCAAGAAGACCCAGGCTGCTTTAGCGTCAGACAGCTTATGCAGTTTTGTATCTTCGCCTCATTTTTCATGTTTGTCTTACCAAAAGGGTAGCCAATAAATATATTAAACCACTAATTTCCTACTTGTCTTTCTTCAAATAGATTACAAGACCCCAAAACCTTCCACATATCAAGCATAAAACAAAAACTTTATAAGACAAACTATATTCTGGTGTAGAACTACTATCAACACTTATATTTATAAAGCCCAATCAAAAAATTAGACACAAGAAAAAAACCTCGTTGATGATATTGTTGACAGAAGTTCGTACAGTTCCACCTGTGGCAGCAACAACACAATTCAGATCCTCTTCTGCCACACAATCAGCACAGAAGATATCCCGAGCTGCAAAGTACTGCATAAGGGAATCCATTATCGCTCTGTAAATGATATCTTACACAAACACGAGGCATTGTACCAGTATGATTGAAGCAACAACTTGTGGTTTGCCTTCTGCTTCCAAACAGGTGTAGCCGAAATACATGCACATCAACCTGATGAAATTATAGTCAGCTATGCCAAGTTAGTAGCCTACCATGGTGTGATACAATTAAAGGGCAAACCTTCAAACTGGCATTGAATTATCAATTTAAGGGCATAACTTAGCTGATACTAAATTATCAGTTTAAATGATACATTATCCGAGTTTTTAGCTGATACTGTATTATCTGAGTTCTTCAAACCGATACTAAATTTTCAAGATAATAATGGATCAAGGGAAATCACAAACAGATTTACTAATATTGGAATTTTAGAAGTTGCATGATTAATTAACCTCCAATGAAAATGAGTCTCATAGATAATAAGGGCAAAGGAAGAATTGGGATGACGAAGTGGCAAAAATTAAAATAGAAAAAGTTAATAATGCGATTGTGATTGCTTAAGTTTCTTCCTTTACCTATGAAATAGTCTCTCATTACTTGGGTGCTTGCAACTCTCTGTTCGATTTGGGTCATCTGACCGATCTCCTCGACGAGTGTTATCCGTTTCATCAAGCCTTTGATCCTTACATTTAGCGGCTGCTTTGGATCTTTGTACTTGAGATACTCTGATTCCCCGGTCGACGACAAGAGCGAGGACAGCAAGAACAGAAGAGGCAGAACAGGCATTCGAGATCTCGCCATATGTTCCTACACATACACCAAGCAAAAAAATATTCATAGAGTGCTCTTCACTAACCAGTTCTTATACATGACAATCATGCAGTTGCGGAATTAAACATATCATCCCTGTCGGTGATTCGCAGGGACCAGTATAAATAAGTGATTTGTAGGTAAGATTTCAAAGCAAATGCTCATCAAACATTTTCTTTACAACTGTACATGGTGGCCACTCTAATTTCTTGGGATATATTGTCATATATCACACATTTTGTTTTTGTATTAACTAAAAATTTCCAGTATTAACTGAGATATTTACTAAACCTCGTTGCAATTTGGAGAGGGTAAACTTTCAGAAATTAAAATTATGCACTGACACACAAAACTACAAGGAAATAACTGGATTACTTACCAGTCAATTACATTTATGTTAATATATCTAACAAAGGCAGATTCAAAGAGTAATAAACCTATCAAAGTTTACAAGAACAAATGATGACATACAGACTAGAATAGCACCCCGGAGGTCTAGCATCAAGCAGCAAAAATGTGCATCTCTGGTGGGTGTAAGAATCTGTTCATCTTTCACAGATCACAACTTCAGAATTAGAAGAACAGTTACCCAAGCAAGGGTGTAATATGTGCAATCACCATAATACACATATTTTTATAGAAAAAGAAAATATACAATATTTTCTTCCTCAATCTCATAAATTGCAAGGTGCGACAAATTTAATATAGCAAAAGAACACAAATGGATCTGATCAAGCAAGCACACAATAAAATTGGTGCAATATCGAAAAAGTATCAGAGACCACACAAATCCCTATTGTTATCACAGAAGCAGTAGACTAGAAGAACCTCTCATTCATCAGAGGAATTTCATCAGCGAGCAACTGACGTCCTGATCCTGCATGCGTTGGCGATGCGAGAAAGTGAAGATTAGGGGTTTTTTTAGGGAGAGAGAAATTAGGGCTAGGGTTTGAGTGTATGTGTTTGGGCTTACGAATTCTTTGACGATTCCTTCGTAGATGAGGACAGGGAGGGCGATGACGAAGATCCCAATGAGGGCGAGTTCACGGCGAGTCTAGCAAAAGTTGAACTCGAGGCTCACGCGCCCGACGTTCCAGTCCTCGATGAACCTGTTCTTGTTCACCTCTATTCCCTCCCCCATTTCGCTTATGGAGCTTCTTATTCTCCTTCTCTTCTTCTTTCTTAGTGAGTATGATGGTTGAAGACCTAGAGTAGGTAGGAGAAGGAAAGAGCTAGAGAGAGAGAGGGATATTTTATGAAGGCAAAATTTCGAGCGGAACAAAAAAAGAGCGGTCCCCGATTAGGAGGGGAATATATTTTTTAGTTTTTTTATAATAGTTGAGTATAGAATATAACCTTTGGTGGTAGCCTATTTTTATAAGAGAGAAAATTATACTGAAATAGATGGCAAACGGATAACAAGTTGCACCGTCAGTCCTTGTTAGATGGCAAAACCAATCCTCTTAAACACTATATCCATATAAAAGTATATAATATACACGACGTTGACATGTAAAAAAAATTGGGCTGAGAGGGGCTGGAGAAAACACTATAATCGGGCTGAGAGGGGCTGGACGCCAAAATAAAAATTTTTGGGGGAAGAAATAATCTTTGTGATGACTAAATATGATATAGTCTCTAAAGATTAGTTTGGGCGACTTTTTTTTGACGTTCCAGATTTTGTGGCCTAAAACCTCTATTTTTGTAGTGTTATGAGAAATTTTTAGGGCCGATAGTTATGCGCGGAAGAAGGAATACTAGAGGGTTTAGTCTATGGGTTTTGTAAATGTTAGGTGCGAGTTTTGTAAATTTCTATGCTTTCATGCCAAATATGCTATAGTCTGTTTTTTATCATGTAAAATAAAAATCTACGCTACTTCTCTTAGGATTCGAACATAAGATCCGCTTTGACATACAAACAAAGCAATAGATGAATGTTATAGATTCTACAGCATTCAGGAAACGCTATAAATATATATATTTATAGCACTGCAGAAAGAACGCTATTGTTGATAACATTTTATAGCTTAGACATTTGAACGCTATAGAATAACTGCTATTGTAGGCTATATTTGTTGTAGTGTCGGTTGTTCGCTCTGAAATAAAACAAATAACAATAAATATATGATGTGAATCTAACACGGAGAATGACATTCTCCGTGTAATATAATACGGAGAATAGAAATTTGAAATATAAAAGATTTTACCTTGTGCATGTACCTCTGCAATAAGAACAGAATTCTGCTTTCTCAAATCCTCCAGTTCATGTACAGAGCCCTCCATCACAACGTTGACTGCACGTTGTTGCGCTCCTTCTGCCTCGAGCTCTTTCAGCTTTTCTTTGAGTATGGCATTCTCAAGGTTGGCTGCACGTAACTGCGCTCCTTGTGCCTCCATCTCTTTTAACTTTTCTTTGAGTTCTTCATTCTGCGCAAGAATATCAGAATGTTGTCTTCTCAAAACCTCCAGTTCATGCACAGAGCCCTCCATCATAATGTTGACTGCACGTTGTTGCTCTTCTTCTGCCTCGAGCTCTTTCAGCTTTTCTTTGAGTATGGCATTCTCAAGGTTGGCTGCACGTAACTGCGCTCCTTGTGCCTCCATCTCCTTTAACTTTTCTTTGAGTTCTTCATTCTGCACAAGAATATCAGAATGATGTTTTCTCAAATCCTCCAATTCCTTTGCTGAGTCGTCCATCACAGCGCCCATTTCATGATGCTGTGGTATCCGTTGTTCATCAAAATTATCCCCACCTACTTCTTGGTGTTTTCTCTCTCCCTCTTTTTTAACTTCTTCTATAGGTGGCTCATCTTCTTTTTGCCCTTCTTCTTCCCCAAAAGGTATAACCAGATCTTCCAATATCATCTTCGATCTCATTTTGTTGTGATATTCGGCCTTGAGGAAGTTTGAGATTTCATACCCATTTCATGTAAAAAATCTTGGGTAATCAGGAATTGGGGCGAACTTCCTTTCCACAAATTTACTATGTTCTTCAAACCAATAGAGGAAGTATATTGTGCAACCTTCCAATTTGTGGAAAGCCATTGAGTAATCCCCCTGTTCAATTTTGCTTCTACTCCTCTTTATGCTATCCATTACATATGCCAGGATTAACCCTGTTCAGTTTTGCTTCTACTCCTCTTTATGCTATCCATTACATATATCGGGATTAACCTTGTCCAGCATATACTGTTGATGACGTCAACACTGTCTACCAAGACCAAGAATATGTACGACAAATTTGAACCGCCAGACTTTATGAAGAATACTGTTTGGCACAAGTGGAAGATTATTAGCTTGGCCAAATCATCTGGATTAACAGCGTTATCTCCGCCACGAAGACGTCGTAAAAATTCAAAGACTTGTCTCTCACTTACTTATTCGTGACTTCTGAGTGTTTGCCCTTAGTATTAGCCAGCAATCTTGTGAAGTGATCTCTACACAGGCTCAATGATGCTGGTGGTGTGGGCTGCTGTTGTTTTTCCTTTATCAAGCTTCTGTAATAAACATCATCATCGCTTTCTTCATTCAGTGGAGACCGAATATTACTGCCATATCGTCAATGCTTGGCGTAATTTTAACAGTGGTGCTCAATTCAAAGCACCCGACGCCATCTTCTTCTTCTGTGTAACTTGCAATTAAATTCTCAAGCCCATCCGTTACCTTGGCCACTTCGGAGACGTGGACTCTGTTTTGGTAGAAAATCTCGACAAAATTCGAGAAACCGGTATTCTTCAAGGAACCAATAAATGGCTCAGATAAACGGCCAACATCTTGATTGACCTCCTCCATAAGATTTAGCATTGGCTTGAAGGTAGAACGGAAAAGTCTTGAATCCTTATTCCTGACAGATTTGTTTTCTACAAAACAAAAAAAATTAAAAAATTAGGTCGGACAATGGCCATTCTTATGGGTTTTAACACTGGAAACGACATTCTCCGTGTAAACTAACACGGAGAATGTCATTCTCCGTTTCAAATGACACGGGGAGTGTCATTCTCCGTTTATAATAAAACAGAGAATGAACATTCTAATGTGTTTTAACACTGGGAATGTTATTCTTCGTTTCAAGTTAGACAAAGAATTCCATTCTCCGTTCCAAATTAAACGGCGATTAGAATTAAACATTCAAATGCATTTTATGACGGAGAATGTCATTTTTCTTGTAATATATACAGAATTTGCGAACATAAAATCAAAGTTATACCTTCTGTTTGCACTTCTTCTTGCACTTCTTTTTGTTTAGCAACTTTTTTCTTTTTCTTTTGCTGAACTTTCTTAGAATAGGGTTTCGGTTGTTCTCCGTCTATCGCTTCTGGATTTTCTATAACTGGTGTATCTTCTCTAATTGGTGATGCTGCCGGTGATGATTCTGCCGCTGATGTCGACATGGTGTGAAGATTGCGAATGGGAGGAAGGTTTGAAGATTTTGGAGGAGAATGACCTAGGTTTGAGTACAGAGTGGAGTATGGAAGAAGAGGAAGAATCGAAACGGTTTTCTTTTTTTTTTGTAATAGAAGGGTTCGAGGGTGTTTTGGATTAATTAGAAGGGCAAAAATGTCATTCGATGGAAGGGCAAAAGACTCCTTTCTGCTTAATTATATTAATTTGAAGGACAAAAATGATTCTGCTTAATCAAAAAGAATCGAAGCCGTTTGGCAAAAATGTCATTACAACTCAATAGAACATAATACATTAGGGGTTTCCATACGTTAGATATAAAAGAAGAAGAAAAAAAATCATCGTCTTCCATATTCAATCATTTCAGATTAGACTTCTTTAGCTCTTCATTGTGCTCTGAAGTTGTAATCCATTCAGCAGCTTTGCGTCTTTCCATTCCCGCAACAAACTAATATAACAAACATAACAACAAAAATATTGCTCTAAAAAGTGTAAGTTTTTGACGACATATTTTTAGACTTACATTGCGAGAACTGTAGTCTAGACTACATCGGTCTTTCATGAATGCAATTACAAAAATTCTACAATCAACAAAATTACCTTGGCGGGGAACATAAGAAGGACGTTTTATTGCAAAAGTAGAAAAGCTGAACCTAGCATCTTTCAACTTCAAAATCTCTTCTTCGAGAAAGAGATCCAAATTTGAAAGCTACAATTACCAGAATACAATATGTATTAGTATACCGCGTATCTTGTACCCAATTCATAAAAATTGATGAATATGAGCTTACTATTTCTTTTATGACTGTTTTGTTTTGAATCAGATCATCTTTAGATGCAAGTGAGTCCCAAATTTCAACAGTCCTTTTTTTAAACAGAACTCTTGCAAGAGTATAGTGTCCGTCCAAATGAATGGATATGTATATCTGAATCATGATTAATTAGGTAAAACAAATTAGTAAATTTTCAAAAAATTAGGATTAATATTTAAACCGAAATACATTAATACCTCGTTACAAGTGCTTAAAGATCCCATGTAATCCTGAAAATATTTGTACTTCTTCCATATTTGATGAAGCTTTTTGTCGGATGGAGGTAACGTTTCTTTCTACATACACATCAACTAATACATTACGAAGGACAAACAAACGAGAAAATTGTTAATGCATATGCATTGAAGAATAAAATGCTCACTCACCGATATCTTTATTTGTAAAAAGCATACATTAGCTTTATTGGAGGTTCTTTTTCGTTCCTCCGTGGTGAGAAGAGCAGAGACAATGCCTACAATCTGAATAAATTATTAAAAATGTAAGCGATGGAATCGAAGTAAACATAGATGGCATCTAAGAAGAAATATACTCTCTATACATACCCCATTGCTAATTTTCGTTAAAGAAGCTATGGTCTTCATCTCAAACCGAGACATATAGTTTTTGTTGTAAGATGATATTATTTCTCTAAGAAAAGAAACGAATAAATTAGGAGAAAAAACTGTTGGAATTAAATCAAAAATCATATTACTTACTCGTTAGGTCTATCATCGGCAAAAATATAGTCGTAATAACTCGAAGAACCACTAGTACAATTGCTAGGCTTCGAGGTTGAACCCCTTGTTAAACTTTTCGATGGTGTGACCGGATGTAAATTTTCATGCATTCTTTTAGAAGAACTGCTAAAGTCAGTTTCTTCTGTAGGGGACAATGCGAGCAGTCGGTCCAATGCTTTACTACGAGACTGTAGCTCCACGTCCTCCTCACCGGAAGAAGATTCAACGGAAACCACCTTCACATTATTAAATGCTCCAGATGAAGATGCCTTCTTCAAAGTTGAAGATTCTTCATTCTTCTTAAAACGCCGAGATAAATTCATTTGTTCAATTTTTAATGAACAAAGCTTAGAATTGATCTTTACAACATCAGCTGAAATCATCGACAGATATTCTTCAATCTTGCGCAACATACGCGGAATGAAGGTTTCATTTGGAGCTGGTAACCAATCTTCTACGTCTTCTACATTTCCCACCACACGAGTAGACATCTTGAGAACAAGAAAACTATTGTATTTCAGAAAACTATTTTATGTATTTCAGAATAAATAATAGTATTATGGAACAATAAAACTATTGTATATATAGCAAGAAAGAAGTACAAAAAGTGAGGAAGATGGAGAGACAAATAAATTTCGAGACTAGAAAAACAATCTCCTAGCCGTTTCATTGAGGAGGGCTCGAAGATTCTACTAGCCGTTTGATTGAGGAAGGCTCGAGGAAGATTCTACTAGCCGTTTGAAAAATACAAAAAGTTATCATGATAAACTTCAATTAAGGAACTCCATAAGAGGTTTAATTCCGCATGATTGAAGAACTCGATGAAGTCCGCCGCGAATCGGAACTTCTTCTTCTTTCCTTCTTCATCTCCGTTTCTCCTTCCACCACCACCACCATGGCCTGTAGCTTTATAACAAAAATATTAAATTGTTAGATGAAACAAAAAAACTAATTACGGAAAGATTACTAAATCAAAATCAAACAGAACACAAATTCATAGAAAACATGAGATTAAAGATGAAAGTGTCACAGAAGCAACACCACAATTTTACAACAACTAAGCAGACTCTGCTAAGCAATAACTAAAATTAGTGATTGTGTCCTACTTGGATTTAATTTACACAGAGAAGAGATTTGAGAGAACGAGCTTTTGTCGGCTTCCTAAATGTACCATTCTCCGTCCAAAATGTACCATTCTTCGTCCTAAATGTAACATTCTCCGTCCATTCGCCGTATTAAAAGCAAAGAGAATGGCCATTCTCCGTGTTAAAAGCAAAGAGAATGGCCATTCTCCGTCCATTCGCCGTATTCACCGTCCATTCGTCGTATTAAAAGTAAAGAGAATGGCCATTCGCCGTATTCTCCGTCCATTCTCTGTCCTAAATGTACCATTCTCCGTCCATTCGCCGTATTAAAAGTAAAGAGAATGGGCATTCTCCGTGTTAAAAGCAAAGAGAATGGCCATTCTCCGTCCATTCACCGTCCATTCGCCGTATTAAAAGCAAAAAGAATGGCCATTCGCCGTATTCTCCGTCCATTCTCCGTCCTAAATGTACCATTCTCCGTCCTAAATGTACCATTCTTCGTCCATTCGTCGTATTAAAAACAATGAGAATGACCATTCTCCTTGTTAAAAGCAAAGAGAATGACCATTCTTCGTCCAAAAAAATATTCTATTCGAAAATATTATCATTAGAAAAGTAAAAAAATAATCCGTCCGACGTCAGAAGCAGGTTTCCTCAGTTCACCACCACCACCATGACATGTAGCTTTATTAACAAAATATTAAATTGTTAAATGAAAAATAAAATTTCTGACAATGGCATGGGCAGCAAAATTAGAGCGGCGCCGCTGGTACTTCTCCTTGTTCGAGGAGGTCTCTTTCTACCACCATAACCACCACCACCACTACCATGGCCTGTAACAAAAAAAAAAGGTTCAGATTAAATTGGATGAACTTTTGAGAGAGTAAATATGAGTTAATTTAGGGTGTTCTTTGAAAAAATTAAAGTGAAGAATGACCTGCTAAAGCAAGTTACCAACAGGTCAAAAGTCTAAATCAGCATTAAATGATGTATCATGCATTATTTAATCTAAATTTAATCTGGACCGTTGGATGAACATCCAACGGTCCATATTTTGGATGTATTGTAGAATTTTTCTATATATATATATATATATATATATATATATATATATATATATATACAAAATACAAAGGTTTTTGAATCTTAGGGCTGACTGTGCCAAGATAAAGAGTGGTTGGGATTTAATCTTGGTAAATCAACGGTTGTGGAGTTTTATAGAAAATCCAAAGAGTGGGGTTTGCACTCATAATGGTTGTGGATGAGTATTATTGAGAGTGGGATTTTATGGGGAATGAGCATTATTGAGAGTGGGGTTTTATGGAAAATCCAAAGAGTGGAGTTTGCACTCATAATGGTTGTGGATGAGCATTATTGAGAGTGGAGTTTTATGGGGAATCCAAAGAAAATTTACATCCAGCAGTGGTTGGGATTTAATATTTTGATGGGGACCTCATAATTATTATTGTTCGTTTAAAATTGGGGGTCCAAGATTTTGTGGAGGAATACCTTAAATGAACCATGCCCTATGGACACGGATTATGACTAGTATATATATATATATATATATATATATATATATATATATATATATATATATATATTTATTGGTGATTCAAAACTGAATCTCTCTACACAAATTTCTAGTTTTTGCAGGTGCAAAAGTGAGAGTGGAATGCCGAAGTAGGGCCACTAATCAAAAGACCTACAATTTTGATAGAATGGCAGATTAATAGTACTGGGACCTATATAATAAGTTGGTTGTCGATTGGCATGTGTACGAGATCCGTGAGTCCGTTCTGGTGAGCAGTCGGACAACGCCTACTCAGCAAGTGGGCTGGGAGAGAGCAATAATGGGATCGCTTCGAACAAGAGGGTTACAAATGCCATGGCCCATGGGATTCCGAAAGGTGTGCGGAGAATGTGAATAGCTGATAAAGATGTTCGAAGTATCAAAAAGTTCAGACGAACCAAGTTCTGTCTGTACAGTAATCCATCAGTGCTAAATGTACATGCTATGTTCACTGGTCGATCTGGATTTTAATTTGTTGTGTCTATGAAATATTTATTATTGGAAATGGTGTGCAATTGCTGGTTTCTGGTGACAATCTCTTTCTATTGAGCCAATTATTGCCTTGATCTTTTTGTCATGTGTTTCATGTGGTTGATAAGAGTGGTTGAGCAGGTAGCTTAGTCTACTCCTCGGTGTTCATAAATTTTTTTTTATTTTAATCTGACAATTATTTTTAATATGAGATTTTTCATTAAACTATCTCATTTCAAGCTTTATGTTTATTGTTTCAGCGTTGTACCAACATATGGTACCTTTTATGGTCCTAATTAAAGTGAAGTCTATGGGACTATTCTTAACATGTCTTTAACAAATTGCAAATTGGTGGTGTGCCAAATTATTAGGACCATTCTAATCAATTATAAATAATTACCTTTTGCTATGGCTTAATGAACCATCACTTAAATGTAAGAATTTGTAAACTTTTGAAACGGCTGGTTTGACTTTCACTTAATTAAAATTAATTAGGACGGTTATTTATTTCACTTAAGTTTTTGACATGTCATCGTTATAACACTATTTATACTAGTAAAATCACTTGCATTGCATGTAAAATATTTTTTCTTCTTTCTAATCTTAACAAACATATATATATATATATATATGCGTGTTAATTAAGATTTATAGAAATTTAATTTAAACTTAATAATAATTTGTTGATATATGTGAAAAAAGAGGGTACTATGCTGAAGAAAAATAAAAAAGAGAGTATTAGGTTATGTTGAAGAAAGGGAGAGAAAGTTTAGAATTATAGTTTTTCATTTTTTTGTTTACATTAAATGGTTGATGATATACATACAGCTCAGACGGCTTATTCTTAAGCCATTTCGGAGCTGCATTATATAGTGGAAGATATTTTTCAAATATGATCCCAAATAATATTTGTGACGGTGCGCCGCATCGAAAGTAGTACGTTGTCTATGATAACAATAGTCCACAACAAGAACAATATGCACATATCATCCACAACTAAGCCATCAATACTCACCAAAAATAATATCCAATAGCCTCAATAAATAAACTGGAGATAATCGTCAAATAATCTACTACAACTCAGATATATAGCCTCGAGAACAAACACGGTAATAGAAGATAAAAGAGATAAACTAGAATCCGTAGCTATAACTACTAACTAATGTGAATGAATAAGAAAGAAAATAGTCTAATTCGCATCAATACTGGAATTGAATATGCCAGTGACGTCAGTGTCGCCAACATACTCACCCTAGACCTCGGGATAGATCACGTCATCTAAAGCTGAAAAATAGTTATCTAGCCAGGATTATAGCAAGATCACCATAACACTACATTACACAATATAGTATACATTCATGAAGAAACAATAATAAGAAAGATAAACGAAGATAAAGTATGAAATAGACTCTATGTGAGACCAACAATAAACAATATAGAAACTATGATCAAGTCACGTGTACTGTGTGTTTTAGAATACTAACTTTCTGCATGTATATGTTTTGAGATATACGTCAGTCATACGTGTGGTTCATGACTGATATTATGCAATCAATGTATAGGAAGTTTGTAATCAATTCGTTGACCACATGCTTACTTATTGTATTCTCCTGTACGACTCACTCATGATACGTGTTTATTATGATAAAACTTAGTAATAAGATAAATTGTAAACATGATAAACAAGAAGTAAGACATGAACATATACATATACCCTAACGATTCTAACTCTCGTGGACAAGTAGTAATTTTGGTGAATTAAGAAAAATGATAACATGAATTGTAAAGAAGTAATAGTATAAAGAAGATATGAAGATACATGTAGTACAAAATAAAGGCGACATAGGTCACAGTGATACTTGCCTGCTCTGATAGACGATGAAGTCATAATCACAAGGCATCATAGCTCAATCTGCCCCGTCACATGAATAATGACAAGTTAGATCTAAAAATACCACTTTTGAAACCATATGAATTGGCTAAATAGGCTTTCTAATTTAATCTAACTTAATTCTAAATAAATCATCTAATATCCTAATTTAACCTAATTATAATCTAAAATAAAATCTAAACACAATTTGTTTGCCAAGAAAAATTACGGTTCCCAATTCGAGGCCCGTGGCACGTAAATCAAGGCATACCATTGACTAAGTGGTCAAACAATACGAACTCAATAACTTGAGTGTGAAATCAAGTAGATTTAAGCACCGTGAGTGCACTGAAATTGATGGTGCCACAAATCATGATTTGGTCAAAAGTTATAACCATTTATGGGTAACCATGACCAAATCGATGAATTATCGACCAAAATTGAACTCTACGAATTAAATAAAATAGTAGCTGATTATATGAATTTATGGAAAAATTATATGTTGTAGATTTTCGTATCAGCTTTCCAAAACTTCAAATGGATCGCAAAACGAAGTTCAGAATCTCCCGAAATCTCTAAAACCATGCGACGCATTAATTTTTGGACAACCGACACTCAAATAAATTTTTATAAATTTACGTAAATAATTACAGAAATAAAATACATTTTTATTAATCTAACCTTAATATGCTTCTAACAAAAAGGGGCACTCGAAACGAATGTGGGGTTGATCGTAATAGCCTCATGATGTTGTAGGATCTCCAAGATCAAACCACAAAGGAGGCTGGAATAATAAACTATGGTTTATTGAATATACATATATACCGGAAGAGAGAGGCAGTTTTGTGCCGACATATGGGGGCCCCAGCTGACTGGGTGGCTGGTTGTGCTACTGACTGTGTAAATATTTATTTTAATTACAGAAATTTATTAAAAAATTATTTTAACTCCAAATAAATTCCAGAAAAATCTAGAAAAATTCTAGAAAATTCTAGAAACTATTTATAGGTGTCTAGAGCCTAAATAAAAAATTTGATCACAAAATTGCTTCGTGTGACCCAACAGTAAAACCCAAAAGCCTAAGAAAAATAATTTCTATAGGTTTAAACTATCTAAAAATCCCCAAAAATTCTTAAAAATTATAAAATAATAAAATATCTAGGGCTATCTAGAAACCTAGGGACCATATTTATATATATAATAGCAAAATAGTTGAAATAAATTGCTAAAATGTCATTTTCCCGCCTAAACTCTGCCATAATAAAATAATCAATAAAATATAACCACATTCAATGATTAAACAGCTGCCAGCCACATTAAATTGTGATACGTTATTATTGAAAAAATTATTAAATTGTAATTAAACAGCTTCCAGCCACATTCATTCAAACAAAAATAAAGTACAAATAGTTGAAACAAATTACTAAAATGCCATTTTATCGCCTAAACTCTGCCACAATAGAATAATCAATAAAATATAACACATTTAATGATCGCACAGTTGCCAGCCACATTAAATTGTGATACATTATTATTGAAAAAAAAACTTCATTAAATTATGATTAAACAGCTTCGCCACATTCATTCAAACAAAAATAAAGTACAAACTGAAATTGTACAATGATTAAACAGCTGCCAGCCACATTGAATGGTGATACATTAACCTTCAGCCATGTACATAATAATTCAAAAAAAAAAACTTTTCCCAACAACATTCTTTCTCAACAATTAAACAACTTCCAACTAATTTTTGGTTCCAGAACTAAATGTGACACTTCCAATAAATGTGGCAAACACATTTATCCATCAACCAAGAAAACTGTTGGTTTTCTAACATATATTACATTAATAATGTTGTGTTCTTACTGTCTATAAATACAGTAAAGAATGGATTCCATCCTCACTCTTCAACTTTCATATAAAAATTTCTTCATCAGTGGCTCATTTCTTCTCACTAATTCGTGAGGTCAGTCCATCCAAAACATTTTAGAATTTGAAGGTACGACTCATTCGAATGTATGATGTACCCGGATACGGAGGAAAAGGGCAACCATTCTGTCTCGAGTGTGTATTTCACGATACAGAGGTAATTTTATTTAACCTCAGTATATTACATTCTGAAATTTTGTTTACGTTAGATACAATCCAAAAACAATTGGTGATGTATAATAATAGAGTAAACTACTTTTACATTGAACTGTTGTAATAATTCAATGCTTCCGTATGGTTTCAAAAAAGTTTTTAGAGTGAGATTTATGTTAATTTAAGGAAAAGTTTTTCATATTCTATCAATATAAAACATTTTAAAATACTGGTGTAATTTTATATATAGAATATATGTTTTTATTATTACCAATTCGAATCAAAGTACAACTGACACCTAATTAACAGCAGAAAAACAATAGCAAAAAAAAACACAAATGACAGTAACATAAAATGTTAAAACGATAGCAAAAAAACACATATAACAGTAACATAAAACGATACTGAGGTAATTTTATTTAACCTCGGTATATTACATTCTATAATTCTGTTTAAGTATAATATAATCCAAAAAAATTGATGATGAACAATAATAAAATAAGTACTATTACTCATGTTAAAGACTTGATAGACTCAGATTAAGAATAACCAACCAATGGCTGCAACGAATACCCCGCCAATGGCTGCCAAATCATCATTGCCAATTTTTCAATGGCTGCAACGAATGCCCCGCCAATTGTTTTAACGATAGTCAAACAAAATAATTAAATGATGACAAATAAAAAGAGAAACCCGGCTCAAATCTTTGTCCACACAAAAAATTTCAGCCCATAAGCTGTCATAAAAACACGCACATGATGTTGACACAAAGTCACAGTCAACCAAATATTGATAACATTGACTAAATAATACTTGTAATAATTCAATACGACACACGACGACCACATCCAGCTCAAGCCAAACGATAGCTCTGTTTTGCAAATGCAAGTCGTTTTTGAGTCTGTATTTTTTATTTTATTGAGTCTAGACTGTTGTAAGCTGAGTTGTGCTGAGCTCTTGAGATTTGCCCTATAACCTACCCAAAATCCATAAAGCTCCACACATCCAAAATAAGCCCATTGGACCCTTAGACCCATTCTGTGCTCTGGAGACAGAGTTCGGGCCGAACTCTGCCTCCACACAGAGTTCGGGCCGAACTCTGTCCCCTAAAAATTAGTACCCTAATTTTTAGGGCTGGCTGGTTGCTAGTTGTCCAACGGCCAAATTTTTTAAAATTGCTACCAGCATTCTGCCTGCTAAAACCCTATAAATAGGCCAAGAATTCTCTCATTCTCATTCATCCAATCTTCTCTTCTCTTCTCTCTTAAGCTCAATACATGCCATACCCTTCTTCATCTACTAGCCACAAGCTTCCTAATTCTCGAGTGCTCAGCATCTCTCAGTTAGGAGTCTTATACAAGAGTTTAAGAAGTCGCTTGGAAAATTCCAAGCATCGCCACTGCGATCCTTTGTAAGAAGTTGACGTGCTCTTCTGAAGAAAAGGCACGGGGTGTAACTACTATTTCATAAATAGTGGATTTAATCCTGAGCTAGAGTTCTCAGGCCTGGACTAGTCCTCCACGAGGGAAACCAGGTTAAAATCGGTTGTGTTTGCGTATGCTTTCTTGCTCCTTATTTATTTCCGCATTTACTCTGATTATTTTTAGATTGTAAAAGAGTTTAATTTTTTAATTGGCTATTATCGCTATAAACTCTATTCACCCCCTCTAGAGTTGCCATATGTTCTTTAATTGGTATCAGAGCTCTGTTCTCTCAACAAGGACTAACATCCTAGAGCTGATCCATGGCAACCACACAATCTTTGATTTCCAATCATGGTGAAGGGCAGTCCACTCATAGGCCTCCCCTATTTGATGGAACTAACTACACATATTGGAAAACAAGGATGAGCTTTTATCTCAAGTCGCTAGACTTTGACCTGTGGACTATCGTCACTGACGGTTACAAAAAGCCCGCCAGAGTAGTTGTCAATGGTGATCTCGTTGAGAAATCACATGACAAATATTCTGACGAGGAGAAGAAACAGGCAAGTCTAGACGCGAGAGCTATTAATATTTTATCTGTGCTATAAACAGAAATGAGTTCAACAGGGTATCTACATGCACCACATCTCACGAAGTATGGAGACTTCTAGAAGTGACGCATAAAGGAACCACCCAAGTTGGAATCAAAGATAAGCCGTCTCACTCAAGAATATGAGGCTTCCAAGATGAAGCCAAATGAGACGATCACACAAATGTTTACAAGATTTCTCGACATCATCAACCCCCTGTCTTCGCTCGGCAAATAATATTTAAATCACGAAAAGATTCACAAGCTACTTAGGGGGCTCCCAAAGATTTGGAACCCTAAGGTGACAGCAATCATAGAAGGAAACGATCTCACAATCATGTCCATGGAGACCTTGATGGAAAAGCTGATGACTCATGAGCTTGACCTCAAGGACTTCGAAGAGCCTGCTCCTAAGGCTAAGGAGATTGCACTCAAAGCTCACCGACGGAGGGCTGACCTCGAAGAGACGGATGATGACAACTCGGAAGGTGACGATCAAGCTCTCCTTGTCCGCAACTTCAAAAAATTCCTTCGCTTTAACCGAAGAAAGAAGGAACCACAAGAAGACGACGAAGAAGAGCCAACCTGCTACGGTTGCAAGAAGACGGGACATGTCCGAAAAGATTGTCCATACTTAAAGAAGAGCAACCGTTATGAGAAGCCATACAAGAAGACTTCCTCAAAGAAATATGCCAACGCAAGCATTTGGAATGAAAGCGAAGCTAGTGACTCCGAAGAAGAAAAGGACTCTCCTCAAGATATGGCTAATGTGTGCCTAATGGCAACGTCCGACATGGTATCAAACGAAACTCTTGATGACTTCACTTTTGATGAACTTGGCGATGCTTTCACCGATTTACTTAATGATCACAAAAAGGTCATTGGTAAATTTAAACATGCCAAGGACAAGATCAAAAGTCATGAAGTCGAAATTCAAAGACTTTCTCTATTACTTGATGTCACGACCCGCACCCACTGTGAGGGTACGAGAACGTAACGACGCCCAGCCTACGCCGCAGTGTCGGCGGTAGAACGCTGTCCTAGGTCAATTATCTAACAATAAAAAGGTACCTGTACAGTATATACACTCCGAATGGAGGTGACATAGCAGAACAGTCTCAATCACATCTAAAATAGATATAGAATAGAAAAGGTAGATAGAGAGATCAGAAGCACAATGTAATACTATTAAGAGAGAGAAAATCTAAGATAACAACTAAAGAACATCCAGCTCAATACAAGTCTCTAAATATAACAACATCTCAGAAGAACAACTGAAAATCAAAAAACACAATACTGAAAGAAAACTAAAGCCTAGCTATCTAGTCTAGACTCTGGGAATAGCATCCTGTGCTGCAGCTGGGTCCTCCAGAGGAACCAGGTCACAGGTGTCGTCTAATCCTGCTCCATAATAGGTGGTACATTGGGCCTCCTCCTCATCCTCTGTAATATTTTCAACAGGTCCAGTCAGGACAGGAGCGAGTACAGTACATCTCAACAGATCATAGCAGGTTAGAAAATATAATCATGCAGTAAAGTAAGATAAATGAACTGAAGAAAAACAGATGTAAACAGGGAGAGAAACTGTAATAGAAATATCTACTATACATAGAGAGCTAATAGTGACTAGTGAGTCAGAGTAAAATATAAACATGTGAATGGCATAGGAGATTCATGACTACAGCTAAGAGAGTGATTCATGACTACAGCTACTGGGATAATATTCATATGTCTATTTCCACTCCCCCATCCCCAATCAATACACAAGGATCTGTTCAAGTTATGTTAAGATTCGTGAAACTTCACATGGCTCATAAAATGAGTGATACGTGAAGGTGATTCATGATGGCTCTGTGAACATGAGAGTACATGTGTCACAAGCGATTCGTGAATCAGAGGAAGCATAGAGATACGTGATGATTCGTGAAACGCACAAAACATGTAGTATCCGATGCTCCTGAGGGGAATAACATCTCATGAAAAGATCCATATAGTACCAATCCGTGTGACCAACGTGGCAGTATCAAGTAAAGTAATTTAAAGCAGGAAAATAATTCTAAGCAAGATATGAAATGATCAGAGAATGTACTCGCCTGTAACTGGTGAATCTGAGAGAATATAGACTGTCCGAGGAGTGGTGTCTGTCTCCTATAGAACAGTACAAGTCACAACAAGTCTAAAATAAGAAAATAGACTGCTACAATGCATCTACATGAAGTTTGGTGTCAATCTAGACTAAAGTCAACCTTTGGTCAACTCCAGTCAACCCTAACAGTCAAACTAGGTCTAAACAAGTTAATCTAGGCTCATCAAATCTAAACTAGTCTATCTAGTCCAATCTAGACTCAACCAAGTCTAGCCTATACCAAGCCTATGCCAAACCATATATCAATATCAATATCACATATCAATATTATATATATATACATATTTACCTACATTCATATAGCACACATACATATATATTTACATGTATTAATACATAGAGAAATAGAGAGGGGGTGACATAACATGGCAATGTGGGTGCATATATAAGAGTGTGTGTACATGTGTAGTGTTGTGAGGGTGTTGATTGTGTTTAGGCTTGTGTAGTATGACAGGAAGTAGGATTGTGTGTGTGTGTCAATTAGTCACATGTGACTGGGGTTTTAAAGAAGGTGGTGTGTGTGTGTATTAGAGGGAAAACAGTGAAGGAAAATAAGAGTGGATGGTGTGTGGGTGTGTGTGTGCAATATGACAGTAACTAAGTGACAGCCTATACTTGGCATGAAAACAAGTTCAGATTTTAACTTATGAAATCAAGGACAGGCCCTATACTATCATGCAAACAATTTCAGATTTCAAATAAGATCAATGACAGGCCCTATATAAATATAGGCCAGATTCAATCTTGAATGACCCCAATTCTCAACACACAAGAACACACAGTCCACACCAAGAGTGTTCTCAGATTTTCTCAAAAACAGTCCAATACATCAATAACTGTTAAGCCCTAAACTAAGTGACAGTGTCTTCATATGTGTGTATGTGTGTGAAGTGGGTCACCAATGTGACAGTCCTGAACTAATCTCAGGTGATATATGGAATAAACAGTGAAACACCACACCCTAACTCAGATTTTAGTATTAAAACATACAGTTAAAAAAACATATTCAAAAACTCAAGTTCAATGGCTCATGAATACAAAAAAAGAAACAACTCAACAGTCCTATGCAAATTCAGAATTGGGTTACACTCTCAAGTGAAATCCCAGGTTTTCATTTAAGGATTAAACATATACTATAATGGTTTGCTAAATTAATTGGAAAAGAAGGGAAAAACATCCCTGGGCTCATGACAGTAAACAAGGGAAACAAAACAAGGTAAAACAGATTTCATGACTCAGTTTTAACCCAAAAACTCTTCAAACCAACCTGGACAGCCCCCCACATAATCCCAGGTTTAAATCTCAGGTTTTTAATTTCAGACTTTTGAAAAAAACAGTCTAACACTTAAATCCTAATTTTGAAATCAAAACATAACCAAAATCCTCCCAAATTTGCACACAGGTAGATTACTAACAGGAGAACATAATTAAGATATAAACAACAATTAACAGTACTTAAACTAATCAAAATGAATGCTAAAAATCAAATCAAAAACTGAGAAGAAAACTGAGAATAACATGTATCAGAGATTTAGGGAAAAATGGGAATTGATTCATAAATCAAACTAAATTGCCAATTCATTGGTTGGTAAAGTGAAAACACAGTGTGTACATGATATATGATGTGTTTGTGTCCACAAAAGTGGACACAAACGTGTCCAATCCAATTAAAACCAAAATCATAAAAACTGGACACACACACTGGGACAGCCTCGTGCGGGTGTGCACGCGTGTCGTGCACCCGACACAAGCCTTCCCAAGCCTCGTGCTCGTGTCCCTACTTAGTCTAGGTATAGGTGCTTGTGTTCATGTGCCTAAAACGTGTCCTCGTGTCGCCGTGTCCGTGAACCAAGGCCGTATCAGTGAGTGATTAAACTGTGCACACAGTCAGGAAAAAACCCGTGCACGGTCGATTTCTCATCGACCAGAGCACGAAGTCCCACGAAACTTGGGGAGCGTGATGTCAGTGGGTGCCCCAACTATCCCCCCAAGTTTCGTGTCGAGCCAATTCGTGTCGTGTCCAACAGAGACCCCGAGATGCAGGGGATCACTGTTCCCACGTGCGCGCGTGTCCAAGTGCGTGTGTGCGGGCGACCAAACGACACGACACCAACACGATATCATCTCAAAGTTACAAAATTGGATAAGCGACATTAAAAACTAAATTTCCATTCAATTACAATTCAAAATTAGCACAGAAAGTTTCATTGAGACATTTACACAAACACTTAACAAAGGACTCAGATACGTGTCCTGTTAGGACACGAATCGACACAGAAACTTAGGGATTCCTATTCCTATAGTTAGGTTAGGTCTAGGGCTCCCTATACATGCAATAATTTTAGGATTCTATGGTGAGAACAAGAAGTTACCTTAAAGTATCAAAACTCTCAAAAAGCTCTTCAAAGAGGGAATCTCCACAAGCCACCAATCAATCAAATCGATTCAAAATCTGTGATTGGACTCCACCAACAGTAAGAGAGCAATGATTAGGTCCTAATGGAAGAAATTTCATTCAAAAAGGAGTCCTATTGATTAAACTAGGAAAGAAATAAAGGAGGCTTACCTACTTCCTTAAGAGAATGATGAACTATTAAAGAAAGAGGCTCAAATCCCCAAAGAGGCATTATATAGGCAAGGGGGGGGGTCTCTTGGCTGGTCATAAAGTTAGGGTTAGGGTTTTTTTGGGTTTCATCCTATGGCTAGGATTGTATCAAGGGAAATAGATGGCCTAGAACAAGGGTTCTATCTTAGCCCTTAGCAAATCACTTAACCATGACTAAACTTGATTAACCCCTTAACCAACTCATCTAATTCTCAAAATGGCTCACTAAGTTAGTCATGACTCATCTAGGTTAGGTCCAATCTAGGTTAGGCTAACCATAAACATAAGGCAATAATTATATTAATATTTAAATCACACCATTCAATTAAATTATTCAAAAATTCCTAATAAAATATATTAAATTCAAATAAATCCTAAAATGCCCAAAATACCTTCTAGGCTATAATGTACTAGTCAGACATCCTAGTCACATGGCTAGGCTCTAAGGTTACACTAGTCAAACACCAAAATCATAAGTCATGATCTAAAAATAGTTTTAAAATAATTAAAAATTACCAAAAATCATATTATCATTTAAATATCTTAATTAAATAAATTAAAATATAAAATTTCAAAATTATCCTTATTTTACTAACTGGGTGTTACACTTGATAACATTAGAGACACTTCACCCACGGATGTCACAAATGAAGTATCTAAGCTTAAAATAGGCTTACATGATGCCGAAGCACGCATTGAACAACAAACACAAGAAATCACAACACTCAACACGGAGCTTGTAGAAGAAAAGTGTCACGACCCGCACCCTAGAGTAAGGGCACGAGACGTGGGTACGTCCAGCCTACGTCACAGTGTCGACGGTAGAACGCTGTCCTAGGTCAACATACATCTAACAATATATCTCTAAACAGTTTATACTCCCCAAATGGGGGTGACATAACAGTAATAAACTCAATCACAACTAAAGAAGAGATAGCACGATATGAAATAGAACTCAAGGAACAAATAGATGATAAAGTAGTCTAAGATAATCCTAGCAAATATCCAGAAGTACATGGTCTCAGATACAGAATAAAAGAATATATACAACTCAGAACTCAGAATAAAGTCTAGCTAAACATGTCTCAAGACTACATAAAGTAAGATAAGCCTAACTAATCTAGTCTTGGCAATGGAGGTGATGCCCTCAGCTAGAGCTGGGTCCTCCTGAGGGTCCAGCTCGCAGGTGTCATCTAAGGCTGCCCCGTAGAAAGTGTCCAGACAGTCCTCCTCCTCATCCTCTGTAATATTTCAACAGGTCCAGTCAGGACAGGAGCGAGCATAGTACATCTCAACAGTTCATAGCAGGTTAGAAAATATAAACATACAGTAAAGTAAGATACAGGAAACTGAAAGGAAGTACATGATGAAAAAGAGAATTGTATGTAAATAGCTACTGTATATAGAGAACTAATAGTGGCTAGTAATACAGAGTACAGGATAGCACACATGAACAGGACAGATTTGTACATGATCTACACTAAAGAGTTGTACATGATCTACACTACTATAGAATTGTTCACATGACTACTAGCACTCCCCCGTTTTCCCCAATCAATACACAAGGATCTAAGTAGGTTATGTTATTGTACATAATATCACATGGGGGCCCATGAAAGGGTGCACATTATAGTATACATGAGGGCTCTGTGAACATGAGAGTACATGATTCACAAGAGTGTACATGTATGGTGAAAGCACAGGAGTAAATGATGAAAATGAAATGCACATGACACAATATACCCGATGCTCCCGAGGGGGATAACATCGCATGAAGAGATCCATATAGTACTAATTCGTGATAATGTCGTGACAGCATCAAGTAAGGTAATCTAAAGCAGGAATATAATTCTAAGCAGGATATGAAATGATCAGAGAATGTACTCGCCTGGTATCTCAGTGTCCAATATGAAAGTACTGTCCGAGGAGTGGTGTCTGGCTCCTAATCAGAACAGCACAAGTCACAACAAGTCCAAAATGGTAAAATAAAGTCCTACTATACATTCTACATGATTCTAGGTCAATCTAGGCTAAAGTCAACTCTTGGTCAACCTTGGTCAACCAAGAAGTCAAACCTAAGTCAACTATGGTCAAACTAGGTCAACCAAGTCTAAATTAGGTCAAACTAGTCTACACTAGACTACATTAGTCTATACTAGGTCACTATGGTCTAAACAAGGCTATACTAGCTAGCTAGACCCATATCAAGTACACAACTAGATCAAGCCAACATCCACTATCACACTCAATTTACCATAGGCTACATAGCCATAATTCATAATGCATTTAGGCTCTAACTAACCTACCTTAATACATACACAATATCTATATTCACTACACTATACATATACATTATATATATCATATATAGCCATAGGCTAATGTGTAACCCATGCAACATTAGGCTAATACATATAAATATACACATATGCATAAGGGGCTCATGTGTGGTGATACATGGTATGAGGGTATATGAGGAAAACATGCGTGTGGCTTTGTGTGGGTGACTGTGAGTGAGTAAACTGAAATATAGTGGCAGTGTATAGTGTGATAGAGAGTGATGATGTGAAATATGTAAAAGGAACCAACAGTTCAGATGAGATTTCAATTTCAGTTAATACAATGCAAACAAACCTATATATCAACCTATAATAGGGAAGAATTGGAAAAGAGAGAGATAGTCTATATGTATGTGTATGAGAACAAGAATGTAATGTGTGTGTGGTGTAATGTTTGTGTGTGTGTGGTGTGAGAGTGAATAGTGTCATGTGAGGGTGTGTATGTGAATAGAAAATCTGTGTTAGAGTGATGGGTGAGGGAAATCAAGCTAAAACAAAACTGAAATCCAATCCAAATTTCAGAAAACTGAACCCAGTTTTCCAGTTTTTCAATAAATCCTCATTTGATTCCCACACACCACCAAAACACACCAAAACCGACACATAGCTAGATTACCTATAGGAGAACACTAAATAGGACTAAAATTAATATTTAAACAGTAATAAAATAGGTTAAATAGGTGTCCAATTTGGATTTCAAAAACTGGAATTCAGAAAATGACACTTAGTATCTAAATTGGTAAATTGGCAATTAGTTAATAAAAAATCACTAAAAATAAAAAAAGAGTTGGTAATTTAAATATACAATGCATACATGCCATATGAGGTGTTTGTGTCCAAACAAAAGGACACAAACGTGTCCAAATGACCCAGGACACGAAACAGTGCACACAGGCACTGTTTTAGTGCACTGTATCGTGCACGTGTGCATGCGTGTCGTGCACACGACACAGCACGAACTAGGACACGTGCTCGTGCACACGTGTACACCTATACTAGGGCTAGGACTAGGTCTACCTGTACCGTGTCCTAGTGTCTGCGTGTCCAACTTACACGTGCGTATCAGTGTCGAGAAAAATCTGTCTGGGACTAACAGTGGCGACCAGTGCAACCAGAATAACTCCCTCGACACGCCACGTGGGCCCCCGAAACTTGACACATGGCATGTCAGTGGGTGCCCCGAGACTCCCCCAAAGTTTTGTGTCAAAACTCGTCGTGTCGTGTCCTGTGGAGACCCTGAGTAGCAGGGGATCCGCCAGGCCGCGCGCGAGCGTGTGCAGCACATGTGCACGCATGTCCAAAATGACACGACATGTGCACGAATCCATCCCAGTGCACAAGAATCGTGTAAGCGATACTGAAAAGTAAATTTCCATTCAAAAATATTTTGAAAATAACACAAACAGTTCCACTGTGGCATTTCCACAAACACATAAAGCTAGGCACTGATACGTGTCCAGTTTGGACACGAAAGGACACGAATTCTTAGGGTTTCCTATTCCTACTGTTAAGTTAGAGCTAGGGCTCCCTAATGATGCAAAAATCTCAGGATTCTATGGTGAGAATAGGAAGTTACCTCTATGTATTAAAACCCCCAAAAAAACTCTAAAGAGAGATGTTCCTCTTGATGGTGAAACTCCTCCACATTGATTTGAATCTGAGAATAAATTATAACAACAGCAAGAATACTCAAATTAAAATCTATTGCAATTTGTTTGGATTAAAAAGGAGGTAAAATAGATTTTCTAGGGATTTTTGAAGTTGGGACATTACCTCTTCCTCAAGCTTATTCTTCCTTAGAGGCTAGCCCTAATTTCTAAGAGATTATTTATAAGGGAGGATCCGTAGGAGGGTTAAGTTGGCTGGACAAAATTGTTAGGGTTAGGGTTTGGGCACTTGACTAATGGGCTTTGGGCTTAGTCATAAATCAATGACTTAAAAATCACAAGTCAAGACTTGTGGTCAAAATCCTTCCATTCAAATCTCAATATTCCTAATTGGTTTCCCTAACTAGAGTATGGTTAACATAACTTAACCTAGGATCTCATATCTAGTCAAGTCCAACTTAACTAGGGTTAGGTCACAAAGTCAAAGCTAGTCTAAGTCAACCTAGTCAACCCTTATTCAAACAATTCCAAAATAATTTCTAAAAATTCCCATAAATTCTAATAAATTCTAATAAATTTAAATTATCCCAAAAATATCAAAATACCCTCAAACTAGAAATGTGGTAGTGATAAATCTACCCTTCTTAAAAGAATTTTGTCCTCGAAATTGAAAGGCAAAATACAACTGATAAGAAGGACAAAAAGTATACCTCACGGTCCAAAAAGATAAGGGTATCGCTCGCGCATCTCATCCTCCCGCTCCCAGGTAGACTCTCCTGGAGAATGATGCCTCCATGCGACGCGTACCAAGGGTATCACCTGGTTCCTTAGAACCTTCTTCCGTCGATCCAGAATCTCCACTGGCTGCTCTGGATAGCTGAGAGAAGGCCCAACCTCAATCTCTGAATGATCGAGAACATGGCTAGGGTCAGCCACGTACCGTCTCAATTGTGATACATGGAATACGTTGTGGACCCCCACAATTGCGGGCGACAAGTCTAGCCTGTATGACACGTCACCGACTCTCCCGCTGATAACGAAAGGGCCGATGAAACGCGGGCTAAGCTTCCCGCCTCCACCAAAACGTATCGTACGACGAGTCGAAGATGTCCTCAAGAAAACCTGGTCTCCGATCTAATCACAAGCAAGGTCTCAATTAATTATAATAAACAAACATGATTAATAAAACACAAACAATCAAACCTAATCTAATCCTACTCTAATCTGTACCTCAAACTCCAAGGGCCTCCGGTGGCTATCGGCTCAGTGCTGATGTCTGTCCTGCATCCCGTGAAGTCTGTCCCTGATGAGCTTCACCTTTTTGGCTGTATCAACAACCATCTCTGGCCCCAGTAAAGCTCGCTCACCAACATCATCCCAAGATAAGGGTATACGGCACCTACGCCCGTACAGAGCCTCGAAAGATGACATCTCAATGCTGGCCTGGAAACTGTTGTTGTAAGCAAACTCCACCAAATGAAGATAATCCTCTCAGGAGCCTCCAAAGTCCAGGACGCACGTCCGCAGCATATCCTCAAGTGTCTGAATAGTCCGCTCTGACTGTCCATCCGTCTGGGGGTGGTATGTAGTACTAAACTTGAGCTGAGTGTCCAAGCTGGTCTGCAGACTCCTCCATAAATGGGAAGTAAAATGGCTATCCCGATCTGAGACGATGCTGACTGAAACTCCGTGAATCCTGACTATCTGCCGTATATACATCTCCGCCAGCCTCTCTGTAGACGTACCCACCTTGAATGGCAAGAAGTGGGCAGATTTGGTCAACCTATCAACGATGACCCAAATCACGTCTTTTTCTTCTGGTGTACGCGGCAATCCTGATACGAAGTCCATAGTGATATGCTCCAATTTCCACTCGGGAATGGACAACGGCTGCAACAAACCACCGGGCCTCTGTCTCTCTGCCTTGACCTGCTGACAGACCAAACACCTAGCCACGAAGCGAGCCACCTTCCGCTTCATCCCTGACCACCAAACATGCTCCCTCAGATCTCGGTACATCTTGTTGGCACCCGGGTGTATAGAGTACTGAGATATGTGGGCCTTCTGTATAACCTGCCCCCTGAGCTCTCCGCTGGGCACACATAATCTGGAACCGTGCCTCAAGGCACCATCCTCTGCAAGAGAAAACTCGCCCTCCAGCAATCTTGCTCGAACCTGCTCTCGGATATACCGCAGAGCGACGTCCTCAAACTGTGCCGACTTGATCCTCTCCACCAAGTCTGACTGAATCTGCATCCCCCATAACTGCATCTGCACTCCGGGCACGATCACCTCAATCCTAAGGCTCTCCAAGTCTGCAAGCAAATGCCGATCCATGGTCAAACACATGGCTGTCGGATACCTACTCAAGGCATCGACAACCACGTTGGCCTTCCCTGGGTGATACTGAAGTAGGATGTCAAAATCCTTCATCAACTCTATCCATCTGCGCTGTGTCATGTTCAACTCCTTCTGAGTGAACACATACTTCAAGCTCTTGTGCTCGGTGAAGATCTCCACCCTCTCGCCATACATATAATGCTTCTACAACTTCAGAGCAAATATTACTGCTGCCAGCTCCAGGTCGTGGGTAGGGTAGTTCTTTTCATGGTGACGTAATTGCCTGGAAGCATAGGCAATCACCTTCCCTTGCTGCTGCAAGACGAAATCGAGCCCCTTCCCTGAAGCATTACTATAAATAGTGAAACCACCTGATCCTGAAGGCAATTTCAGAATCGGAGCTGTCGTTAGCCGCTTCTTCAACTCATCCAAAGCTGCCTGACACTCCTCTGACCAAACATACTCAGCATCCTTCCGGGTCAACCGAGTCAACGGCTCTGGAACCCGGGAGAAATCCTGTACGAATCTCCGATAATATCCTGCCAGCCCCAGGAAACTCCTGATCTCTGCAACTAAAGTCAGCGCTGCCCATGCCTCGACTGCTACAATATTCTTGGGGTCAACTGAGATACCATCTCCAGTCACCACATGCCCCAAGAAGTCCACCCGGTCCAAGAAAAATTTATACTTAGAGAGCTTTCCGTAAGGCTGATCCTTCCTGAGAATCTCCAGCACTATCCTCAAATGCTCCTCGTGCTCCTCCTCAGTCTTGGAATATATTAAGATATCGTCAATGAACACTACCACAAACTGATCCAGATATTGGTGGAACATCTTGTTCATAAGGTTCATAAATACCACTGGTGCATTGGTTAGCCCAAACGACATAACCAAAAACTCAAACTGCCCGTACCACATCCTGAAAGCGGTCTTAGGAATATCCTCCCCCTTTACCTTCACCTGGTGATATTCCGACCTCAGATCAATCTTGGAAAATACCCGAGCTCCGCTCAACTGGTCAAATAGATCGTTGATCCGCGGTAGTGGGTATTTGTTCTTGATCGTGAGGTTGTTGAGTGCCCTATAGTCAATACACATACGTACTGACCCATCCTTCTTCGGTACGAACAACACTGGGGTACCCCATGGCAATGAACTCAAACGGATAAAGCCCTTGTCCTGTAGCTCATCCACCTGCTTCTTCAGCTCCACCAGCTTGCTGTTGTTCACCCGATAGACATGCTGAGAGATGGGTTTCGCTCCTGGAACCAAGTCTATCGAGAACTCTATGTCTCTATCTGGTGGCAATTCCAGCAACTTCTCTGGGAAAACATCCATATAATCTGCTATCAAGGGGTGTGGAATCGCCTGCTCCTCGACCGAGACTCCACAGAAAACTCCGCTGCTCTACTCTGCCTGACGTTTGGAGTACTCGAACTATGGCTCCCCCGGCGCTCTGAAGAGAACTCTACCCCCTCTGCAATCAATGCTGGCGTGGTGCCTGCTCAACTAATCCATGCCTAGTACTATATCGTAGTTCAGTAATGGCATTACGAGCAGGCTCACCTCCAACTCACGGCCTCCCAAAACTACTCTCCAACCCTTACAAACATCACTCACGAGGATAATGCCACCCTCGGTCGTGATCTTATAAGTCCTAGGCAACGATTTAGCTACGATACCGTGTCTAATCGCAAAAGATACTGATATGAAGCTATGCGAAGCACCCGAATCGAATAATATAAAAGCTGGACTGGAGTCGAGAAGAATCGAACCTACAATCAGCTCTCCCATGGCCTCCGCATCCTCTGCTGCCATGGAGAATCCTCGCCCCTGTTGGCCTCCCCTGGCCTGCTGCTGGTGCTGGACGAACCTCTGCTGCTGCGTCTGCAGGGCTGGTCCCCTCTGCTGGCCTGCTGGAGCCCTGGCTCCTCCTTCTTGGGTTGCTCGTCCCCCAGACCTAATACAATCCCTCAGCTGGTGATCTGCCGCTCCACAAAGAAGGCACCTCCCGAGCCTCTTTCTGCACTCGTTGAAGACATGCCCAGGCTTCTTGCAGAAGGTGTAACTGACTGTCTGGTGCCTGGGTGCCTGGTGCTGAAACTGCTGCTGGTGAACTGGCTTCTGCTGGATCGGCTGCGGCTGGAACTGCCTCAGCTGCTGGTGCTGAAAGTGGGGCCACTTGGCCTGGCCTCCGCTGCTGCTGCCTCCAACTGGGTCTCGTCCCCTCTTGAGCCTAAGCTCAAGATCATCCTCTGCTAGCAAGGCTCCCGTCAAGATCTTCTCGAATGTGGCATCCTGGTTGCCCTTGGTCAAGGACTTGACCTCCTTGACTAGACCCTTCCGGAACCTCTGGGCCTTCGCCGTCTCGCTCAACCCCTCTACAAACCTGCCGAGGCGGCCGAACTCCCCGGCGTACTCCTCCACCGAAAGACTCCCCTGGTCTAGGCTCTCGAACTGCGTCTCTAAGGCTCTGAGTGCTGAATCTGGGAAGAACTTCTTCTTGAAGAAGCCCTTGAACTGCTCCCAAGTCTGCCCAGTTACCCCCATCCTGGGGTCTGACTGATACCAGGTACGAGCAAGATCTCGCATCCGGCTAGCTGCGGCCTCGATCTGAAGATCTGCTGGAATCCTGGACAAGCAGAAGATCTCCTCTATATGCTCGATCCACTCATCGGCATATAGGATCATCGCTGTCCCCAGAAAGTCTCTGGGGCTCATCTTCTGAAACTGCTCGATCCCCGATGTCCTCGGCTGATGGACCACTGGTCGAGCTGCAACCGTCGTAAGGGCCAACTCCATGCCCCTATCCTGTCGAGCCTGCTGTCGGTCCATGAACTGCTGGAAGTACGCGAACATCTGCGTCCACGTATCCTGGAGGCGGCTGCTGGAAGGGATCCTCTGGGATGACCGGGTCCTGCCTCCGAGCCGGTAGATGCATACCCCCTGCTGCTGCTGCCGAGGTCTCAATACGAACAGGGGTGGCAGGAGCTGCAGTCCCCTGGCCTCGCTGTACTGGCTGGGAGGTAGCAGTCCCCTCCATAGCAGCCCCATGGATGGTACGCTGCGATCTAGTCTCTATAATCCTAAAGATAGACAAACAAGAGTATCAATTTTTGAGAAAGAAGCGAAATAACAAAGGCGGACAGTTAAAAATTCAAAGGATCAGCTGACAATAAAGATTTAGATGGCAAATAAAAGAATTTTTCCTAAAGTGATTGAGTACCTTAAAATTAATATTCTATATCTTACTGCAGGCTGTATTGATATTCTAGTTCGAATATCACTACACTTCTAGTCTAGACCTGTATGGGCCACCACTAAAAACGTGTCACGACCCGCACCCTAGAGTAAGGGCACGAGACGTGGGTACGTCCAGCCTACGCCGCAGTGTCGGCGGTAGAACGCTGTCCTAGGTCAACATACATCTAGCAATATATCTTTAAACAGTTTATACTCCCCGAATGGGGGTGACATAACAGTAATAAACTCAATCACAACTAAGGAAGAGATAGCACGATATGCAATAGAACTCAAGGAACAAATAGATGATAAAGTAGTCTAAGATAATCCCAGCAAATATCCAGAAGTATATGGTCTCAGATACAGAATAAAAGAATATATACAACTCAGAACTCAGAATAAAGTCTAGCTAAACATGTCTCAAGACTACATAAAGTAAGATAAGCCTAACTAATCTAGTCTAGGCAATAGGGGTAATGTCCTCAGCTAGAGCTGGGTCCTCCTGAGGGTCCAACTCGTAGGTGTCATCTAAGGCTGCCCCGTAGAAAGTGTCCAGACAGGCCTCCTCCTCATCCTCTGTAATATATCAACAGGTCCAGTCAGGACAAGAGCGAGCACATTACATCTCAACAGTTAATAGCAGGTTAGAAAATATAAACAAGCAGTAGAGTAAGATACATGAAACTGAAAGGAAGTACATGATGAAAAAGAGAATTGTATGTAAATAGCTACTGTATATAGAGAATTAATAGTGGCTAGTGATGCAGAGTACAGGATAGCACATGTGAACAGGACAGATTTGTACATGATCTACACTAAAGAGTTATACATGATCTACACTACTATAGGAGAACTAGTCTACACTAGACTATATTAGTCTATACTAGGTCACTATGGTCTAAACAAGGCTATACTAGCTAGCTAGACCCATATCAAGTACACAACTAGATCAAGCCAACATCCACTATCACACTCAATTTACCATAGGCTACATAGCCATAATTCATAATGCATTTAGGCTCTAACCAACCTACCTTAATACATACACAATATCTATATTCACTACACTATACATATACATTATATATATCATATATAGCCATAGGCTAATGTGTAACTCATACAACATTAGGCTAATACATATAAATATACACATATGCATAAGGGGCTGATGTGTGGTGATACATGGTATGAGGGTATGTGAGGAAAACATGTGTGTGGCTTTGTGTAGGTGACTGTGAGTGAGTAAACTAAAATATAGTGGCAGTGTATAGTGTGATAGAGAGTGATGATGTGAAATATGTAAAAGGAACCAACAGTTAAGATGAGATTTCAATTTCAGTTAATACAATACAAACAAACCTATATATCAACCTATAATTAGGAAGAATAGGAAAAGAGAAAGAGTGTATATGTATGTGTGTGAGAACAAGAATGTAATGTGTGTGTGGTGTAATGTTTGTGTGTGTGGTGTGAGAGTGAATAGTATCATGTGAGGGTGTGTATGTGAATAGGAAATCTGTGTTAGAGTGATGGGTGAGGGAAATCAAGCTAAAACAAAACTGAAAACCAATCCAAATTTCAGAAAATTGAACCCAGTTTTTCAGTTTTTTAATAAATCCTCATTTGATTCCCACACACCACCAAAACACACCAAAACCGACACATAGCTAGATTACCTATAGGAGAACACTAAATAGGGCTAAAATCAATATTTAAACAGTAATAAAATAGGTTAAATAGGTGTCCAATTTGGATTTCAAAAACTGGAATTCAGAAAATGACACTTAGTATCCTAAATTGGTAAATTGGCAATTACTTAATGAAAAATCATTAAAAATAAAAAAAAGAGTTGGTAATTTAAATATACAATGCATACATGCCATATGAGGTGTTTGTGTCCAAACAAAAGGACACAAACGTGTCCAAATGACCCAGGACACGAAACAGTGCACACAGGCACTGTTTCAGTACACTATATCGTGCACGTGTGCACGCGTGTCGTGCACACGACACAGCACAAACTAGGCCACGTGCTCGTGCACACGTGTATACCTATACTAAGGCTAGGACTAGGTCTACCTGCACCGTGTCCTAGTGTCCGCGTGTCCAACTTACACGTGCATATCAGTGTCGAGAAAAATCTGTCTGGGACTGACAGTGGCGACCAGTGCAACGGGAATAACTTCCTCGACACGCCACGTGGGCCCCCGAAACTTGACACGTGGCGTGTCAGTGGGTGCCCAGAGACTCTCCGAAAGTTTCGTGTCAAAACACGCAGTGTCGTGTCCTGTGGAGAACCCGAGTAGAAGGAGATCCGCCAGGCCGCGCGCGAGTGTGTGCAGCACATGTGCACGCGTGTCCAAAACGACACGACACGTGCACGAATCCATCCTAGTGCACAAGAATCGTATAAGCGACACTAAAAAGTAAATTTCTATTCAAAAATATTTTGAAAATAACACAAACAGTTTCACTGTGGCATTTCCACAAACACATAAAGCTAGGCACTGATACGTGTCCAGTTTGGACATGAAAGGACACGAATTCTTAGGGTTTCCTATTCCTACTGTTAGGTTAGGTCTAGGGATCCCTAATGATGCAAAAATCTCAGGATTCTATGGTGAGAATAGGAAGTTACCTCTATGTATCAAAACCCCCAAAAAAACTCTAAAGAGAGATGTTCCTCTTGATGGTGAAACTCCTCCAAATTGATTTGAATCTGAGAATAAATTATAACAACAGCAAGAATACTCAAATTAAAACCTATTACAATTTGTTTGGATTAAAAAGGAGATAAAATGGATTTTCTAGGAATTTTTGAAGTTGGGATATTACCTCTTCCTCAAGCTTGTTCTTCCTTAGAGGCTAGCCCTAATTTCTAAGAGATTATTTATAAGGGGGGATACCTAGGAGGGTTAAGTTGGCTGGACAAAATTGTTAGGGTTAGGGTTTGGGCACTTGACTAATGGGCTTTGGGCTTAGTCATAAATCAATGACTTAAAAATCACAAGTCATGACTTGTGGTCAAAATCCTTCCATTCAAATCTCAATATTCCGAATTGGTTTCCCTAACTAGAGTATGGTTAACTTAACTTAACCTAGGATCTCATATCTTGTCAAGTCCAACTTAACTAGGGTTAGGTCATAAAGTCAAAGCTAATCTAAGTCAACCTAGTCAACCCTTATTCAAACAATTCCAAAATAATTTCTAAAAATTCCCATAAATTCAAATAAATTCTAATAAATTTAAATTACCCCAAAAATGTCAAAAATACCCTCAAACTAGAAATGTGGTAGTGACAAAAAGAGTAGACACAAGATTTCTATTACTAAAATATTTGGTTTGAATGCTAAGGTTACTGAACTGCAGGCTGTCTCTAAGAAACTAGAGACTAAATTGGGTAAACAGGTTGCTCAACCTCAAACCCAATTTCATGAGACACACACAAAGCATGATACTTCTCATACTAGTCACCCACGTCATCCACCTACAACACGTAACCCTGCTTACATATACACACGCTTTCACAATGGACACAAACCACATGCACGTAGAAATAACTATCATATGTCACAAAATTATCATGCTACACATAGATACAACCATCACCATGTTGCACAAAAACTACATCACCATCACTCTACATATAGACATCATCACCATGCTACTCCATATAGACAATATCACCATGCCACTCCACATCTCTCTACACATAGTCATCATCACCATGCTAATTCTACATATCATCATACTTCTCCTCATCACTCTACTTATAGACATCATCAACATGCTCCTAATATAAATAGGAATGCTACATGTACTTATTGTGGTTTACATGGACATATTTCACCATAATGTAGAATTAGAAGATTAGTAGATAGAAAGATATATGCATGGTTTCTAAAAACTAACTTTTCAGGACCCTCAAGAACTTGGGTACCAAAGGTCACATCTACTCTTGATGTAGGTGGACCTTCTCTCCTCAACTAAAAGTAAGTGGATTCTCAATAGTGGATGCTCGCAGCATATGACGGGAGATGCAAATCTTTTCGTATCACTATCGATGAAGAGAGAAGGATATGTATCCTTCGACAACAACCTAAAAGGCTATATTATAAGTAATGGTAATATTGGTTATCCTCTCTCTCCCGTAATAAAGGATGTCTGCCTAGTGACCGAGTTAAAGCATAACCTGCTCAGCATTAGTCATCTTGCTGACCATGGATATGACATTAACTTTGGACAAAACAAATGCCTTATTTATGATCGGTCAACGGGAGACATCACTTTTGAAGGGGTAAGAGAGGATAATATTTATATTTTCTATTTGTCTAGAAATACTAACAATGCAGGTAGATGCCTATATGCTCATAAAGATGAATGATAACTATGGCACCAGCGTCTTGATCATGCCAATATGGATACTATATCCAGGCTATCGACCAAGAAGCTAGTTAGAGGTTTGCCCGATATCACATTCAAGAAGGACACTTTATGTGCCGAATGTGAATTGAATAAGGCAACCAAGTCCTCAGTTCATTCCATTAACTCTGTAAGCACTACTAGACCCCTGCAACTACTCCATATAGATTTATGTGGCCCTAGTAGAGTAGCCAGTCTTGGTGGAAAACTCTATGCCTTTGTTATTGTTGATGACTTTTCAAGATTTACTTAGATTTTCTTTCTTACAAATAAAAGTGATGCTATTTTGGTTTTCAAGATTTTTGTTAAGAAAGTTCAAAATAAAAAAGGCTACATGATTACTCGTATCCGAAGTGATCATGGAGGCGAGTTCGAAAATTCTGATTTTGAAAAGTTTTGTGATTCCAATGGTTTTGATCATGAGTTTTCTTGTCCAACAACTCCTCAACAAAATGGTGTTGTGGAGCGGAAGAATAGGACTTTTGGAGATATGGCTAGAGTCATGTTGAACAAGTTTTCACTTCCGAAATACTTTTGGGCTGAAGCTGTCAGTACAGCATGCCACATTTTAAATAGGGTGCTTAGTCGTCCTATTACGAAGAAGACACCCTATGAGCTTTGGTTTGGGAGAACCCCAAATGTTTCTTATTTTAGAGTTTTTGGCTGTAGATGTTTTATCCTTAACACCAAAGACAACTTAGGCAAATTTGATGCCAAAGCTGACGATAGTATTTTCCTTGGCTATGCTGTCAAGAGCAAGGGATATAGAGTTTTTAACAAACACTCATTAATTGTGGAAGAGTCTACAAATGTGACTTTTGATGAAGATAACAGTGCAGCAGCTACTCTTGATGATGATGTTGAGCTATCAATTTCTACTCCAATGAACACCACAACCGAAACCAATTCTCTGGAGGGCTTGCCAAAGAAATTCTCTTTCAAGCCATCATATCTAGAAAATTTGGTAATCGGCGAGGTTTCACGTGGAGTAACTACTAGATCATCATTAAGAGACTCCATTGATAGCACTACCTTTATTTCACAAATTGAGCCAAAAAATATTTTAGAAGTATTCAATGATGAATTTTGGATTTCTGCTATGCAAGAGGAACTCAACCAATTCGAGAGGAGCCAAGTATGGGAACTCGTTCCTAGACCGACAAATCACTCGATTATTGGTACTAAATGGGTTTTTAGAAACAAAGTGAATGAAGATGGTTCAGTCACACGCAACAAAGCTCGTCAAGTAGCCCAAGGATACTACCAAGAGGAAGGTATCGACTACGATGAGACATATGCTCCTGTTGCTAGATTGGAATCCATTCGAATGCTTTGTGCATTTACAAATTTTCAAAATTTTAAATTATTTCAAATGGATGTTAAAAGTGCTTTATTGAATGGATTTATTAAGGAGGAAGTTTATGTAAAACAACCCCCTGGTTTTGAAAATCACAAATTTCCCGACCACGTGTTCAAGCTAAAGAAAGCGTTGTATGGCCTCAAACAAGCCCCTAGAGCTTGGTATGAACGGCTAAGCAATTTCTTGCTTGAGAAAGCTTTTTTAAAAGGGAAAATTGACACCACACTTTTCATAAAATCTTTCAAGGACACTATTCTTTTAGTACAAATATACGCAGATGATATTATATTTGGTTCTACTGATAAAACCCTTTGTCAAGATTTTGCCAAGTGTATGCAGACCGAGTTTGAGATGAGCATGATGGGGAAGCTCAACTACTTTCTTGGGCTGCAAGTCAAACAAATGTCAAATGGAACCTTCATCTGTCAGTCGAAGTATACAAAGGACATGCTGAATAAATTCGACCTTGACAACATCAAACCAATCAGCACTCCAATGGCTACTTCAACCAAACTTGAACCAGATGATAGTGGCAAATCCGTAGATCAACGTAAGTATCGAGGTATGATAGGCAGTCTACTCTACCTTACTGCTAGTCACCCTGATATTATGTTTAGCGTTTGCCTGTGTGCTAGATGTCAAGCAAATCCTAAGGAATCACACATGATCGCGGTTAAGCGTATCTTTCGATACCTTAAGGGTACGGTTACAGTGGGCCTATGGTATCCCAAGTTAATATTATTTGACCTCATTGGTTACTCTGATGCTGACTTCGCCGGATGCAAGGTCGACCGTAAAAGTACGAGCGGTACGTGTCATTTATTAGAAAAGGCTTTAGTCTCTTGGTTTAGCAAGAAGCAGAATTCTGTCGCACTATCCACAACAGAAGCTAAATACATCGCAGCTGGGCGTTGTTGTGCACAAATTCTGTGGATGAAGCAAACCCTTGAAGACTACAACTTATCTTTCATGCATATTCCAATCTTTTGTGACAATATTAGTGCTATAAATCTTACTAAGAACCCCATTTGTCACTCACGCATGAAGTACATTAAAATACGTCACCACTTTTTGCGTGATCATCAGCAAAATAGCACGATTAACTTAGAATTTATTGACACTGATCATCAGTTAGCAGATTTCTTCACAAAACCATTATCCGAAGAGCGCTTCATTTTCTTTGTCGTGAACTTCGAATTTTAGATGAAGCTGTTATAAATTAAAATAAACCTGCATAAATATCGAGTATATCTTGATTCTCTTATGATGAACTTGCTATGGGTACAAGCCGAAAGGGTCCTTCTGACAACAAGGCGTAAAAGCCTAAGCGACACGGTGCACTAGTCCTCAGGACTACCGCTAGCTGGGATCCGGTCCCTGCAGCTAATCCATGGCAGCTTCAAAATATTGAATTATGATATAATTCCTTGTTTATTATATGGTTCATTTTTATTTATCACATGCTGAAATACTATTTTTTCAAGTTCATATTGCTGCTTCAAACTCACTATATGTTATTCATTTGTTTACTTCTTGGATCTTTCTTGTAATTATACTCATGTCTTATACTGGTCTTTCTTACTTAACCATTCTTTTTCATTTTCTGCCTGATTCTTGTTCTGTGACCAGGATCCGGAATTCGGGCCGAACTCTGCCCTTACCAGAGTTTGGGCCGAATTCGGCCTGACTGTTCCAGAACCGGGAACAGTCTCAGCCGTTGATCAAAAGTTAGATCCAATGGCCATTATTTGCTCCGACCAAGAGAAACCCTTCCCATATTTTTGGTTTCTCTTCCCTCTCCTTCCTCATTACCACCTTCTCCACTTCTCCAACACAATTCTCTCAAAACCCTAATCCTAATTTCTCCTTTCTAGAGCTCAATTCTTCCCCAAACTCAAGGAGAAGGCTTCTTTTTCAATTCTCCTTCATTGCTCATCACTAGTTTGAGGTATTGTCACAACCCGCATTCGCTTTTCGGATACGAAACGTGTCCAAGCCCAGCCTACGCCGCAGTGTCGGCGGTAGTACGATGTCTAAATTCAAGTCACGGCAATCTAGTATCACGGGAAAACTATATCTCATCCACAGAAATAATTATGTCACAGTCAAGATCAATGAAAAGACATGAACTGAATACAAATGAATAAACTGAATATCAAGAATCACTGTCACGTCCGGTGGACACAAATCCACTACCAATAGATGGAAGAAAATAAAAGAATACATGGAGTAACTAACTGAATAAAAACTGCTAATCTAGACCACCTCAAGTGCAAGCGATGCGATCTGATGCTGGCTCAAATCCACTCGACTGCTTCTGGCTCAAACTCGGCTAACCTGAAGAGATCATCAGGTCTTCAGAGGACTAGCAAGATACATAAAAACAAGCCTTTCTAACAGTTTATTATGCATGGAGAAAGATACAGAGTAAACAAGTAAAACTGAGCAATGAATAAAGCACGAATCTATACACTGTCTACACATAGATGAACTGCCGAACAAGGACTAGAGAACTCATGTCATGATGTCAACGGATAGCTGAAACGAATACTCAAACCCTTGTCCCTAGCGTGGACTCGCAGGTTTGAACTACCAACCCTCGTCCCTAGTGTGGACTCGCAGGCTAGCCTCTACTACTAACCCTCGTCCCTAGTGTGGACTCGCAGGCTAGCATCACCCTCATCCCTAGTATGGACTCGCAGATTAGCTTCAAGGTTCAAGACACGAAAGCACAACTCAATCAAGGCACGACCAATAAGACACAAGGCTAACTGTGAACACTGTCTAAAGCAATGATAAAAATATACCAGCTTGATAGAAAAGATACCTGGCAACAATATGAGAAAACTGGATAAAATAATAGACAGTGCATGTAAATAAAGCTGTGTAGAAAGGCAAGGTATACTTGCCTGGGGTCCTGTGTTGCTGGTACAGGTCGATGCACTGAGTCAAGCCTAATGAACCTGATTTGAAACATATATAATGGGTCAATAAACTAAATTTGCGAGGAATTACAATTTATCCTTAGATTATTAATCTCTAGGTTACTACCATTTCATCTAATCCCCTTAGCCCACTAGTAGGATACTTGTCTAGTTATCTTGTCCTTTCATTGCAGGTTAACTATCTGATTAAACTATGTAATAAAGCTAACCTCCTAAATTTACCATAATCCTTCATTTAAACTAATCCTATATTTATATACATCTCATACACTAACATATATGTGTACTAGCACATGGCAGTAATGGACCAACACAAAAGGGGCAGGACTACATGGTATAAGTGCAGGCAGTGTAGCAGTATAGGCCAGTGCATGGGTTGAAGAATGTTGGATTTGGAGAAGTGATATTGCAGGGTATGCTAACTGTGAAGGGCAGTGAAGCAAAAAGGAAATAGTATACCAAGAAATGTACATGGCAGGTGGTTGATGTACCATCTGTAGGACTTATCTGAACCACAAGGGAAGTAGTGGTCTAAGGTCATGTAGAACACTCTACTGTACATATTATAAATGATGGTATCACCAATGCAGTGAAGGTGAACAATACTAAGGACATGGACTTGATACCATCACCTGCAACCTATGTGTATCCCAGTCTGAAACTGGAACAGAGATATCCATTTGGCCTATTTCTACCTGTGACCACAGAATGGCAGGTGCCTCTCTTCTCTGTTACCAGGTATCCAAGTCCTATATAATTTCTAAGGACTGAAACAAGGTACAAACCATGTAGGATGACTGAAAATATATGAATGGGATAGTAAAACAGAGCATTAACTGCTACCAAGGTAGTCCCATACTGCAGTAGTCCAACCTTTCTGTTGGTATCAGGAATTGCCAAATCTGATACACTATGACAACTAAACACTGGTATGCTCTGTAGTCTAACAGGGAGTCCCCTGCTTGAGTGTCATGTACAACTGAAATGATACATTTGTTTTACCTACCATTGGTCTCCATATACTAGAATGTATGTGCCTGCATATACCAGTTTGAATATGGGACATTGAGGACTTGCTTAGCAGTATCAAGGAGTACAAAGGACAGTCTACTTGTTGTGCACCACCATATGGTTTTTCAACCTGGAAACAAGTTCCTAAGTGAATGGTTTAGCTATGTACTGTTGGTCAAGTCATATCCATGTTATGAATAACTCATGTCCCAAGGATGGCTGAAATACAAATGGCCCTAAACAAGAACTGAGCAGTAAAAAATACTGGACTGAAATCAAGTACTCTAAGGATGCACTAAAATGGGATGTAACCATACCCTACTCGAGTCTGCACCGTACACATTAAGTCTTTTACTGTTAACACAAGTTCAAAGATTATAATAATATATTGAACCAAATGTGACACTTCACAAACATGAAATTAGATCCAGGGGAGTTGACTTTCCTTTATTTCCCTCACAGTTGGCACCCCTAATACACACATGTACTTGTTTGAGTTCCCTGCTTGGTTTCTGAATTTAAACCAAGTCCTGGACAGTACTATGCCTTGCAATTTATGGTACAGTAATGTGGCTCCATTGTACTGCTGTCCTTGCATTACCCATTAAACCCAAGAACCTGTCTAACACATATGCCACTGAGAGATGAGAAATAGGATGGACAATATAAGAGGGTCTATTTATTACACTAAAGGAATACATTAGAGTTCATCATTCCTTGCCCCCTTTTTGCATAGAGAACAAAAGTGAGTTGGTAAGTTGAGCCAATTGAAAGGAGAACATCAGTAATGACATAACATACCCAAGCCCTCATTTGCACAGTTATCTGGATGCCCATCTATCTCTATAGTTGTGGACATGACCAAGTACCCCCAACTAAACTTACCTGTTCGCTAAGGACAGGTGATACAAAAATAATGTGTCAGTTTATGGACTGATACTAATGCAACCTGTATATGGAAGGATGGACTAACCCTCAAGAATATATGGGACTGAATCATCCCTGGACTAACAAAGGAACTGAATCACTTAGATGTAGGTGACCAACACATTTGCTGCCCTACAATTTGGTTTATAGATTAATAAAATTTAGAAACTTGGGTATTCATGTGAAAGGGAAAATGATATTACCCATTGTTCCAGGATGACCACCATCCTGAATTCTACCCACACCTCTTCTTGTTATAATAGGATATGTACCAGGGAATCCATGGCTCAGGATCCCCTGGGTCCTGTCAATAGGGTACTGCTCGTTCTTCACAGGTGTAAGACTTCTAGGCCATGCCCTATATGTCACCATATCTATTGGGTACAAGAGAATCTCCTAGGATAGTCCAACCTTTACAAGGTAGGCAGCTAATTAATGTGAGATGGTTTTGACAGCTAATGTTGTGTTTCCTTTGTTCAGTTGCCCTACTGTGTACATCAGTCCCCCATTACATCCTCTAGTTCTCTTAGGAGTTTTGTCAAACACCTATAATGAGGAAGATGACTGCTAGGTTCAAGATTTGTCAGAAACAAGATGAGAGTATGGATGTACCTGGTTGTAGAATTCGAATTTCCTCTTCCCTGAGATATCCTGACTTGATCGACTGGAGGTATAGTTGGATGAAAACTTCTAGGGTTTCATCTATGGCCGAACCCTTCATATATATAAATAGCTGAGAATTCAAATGGAACGGATAGAGAGAAATCTGATTTGAACTAGGTTTAGAGAGGGTTATCCTCTCGGCAATGTTAAGGTTTGAAGTTGGCTTTAAAACAGGGATTTAAATTCGATCCCAGCCTCTGAGCATGGAATTTAAACAGGACTTGAGAGTTTAAATTCCAATTTGCACTTAGGCCCCTACTGTTTCCTATATTTCCCATCCTCTCCCTCTATTTGATACATTTCAATAAACCAATATCAATTATAACCAATGCAAGTGACAAATGAATGAAAAAAATAAATAATGAGAAAAAAAATGAGAGGGTAAAATTGGTCAAGGGGTTGACAGGTATAATTCTATACTTTTCTATATCTCAATTTCTTTCATTATCTATTGTGTTATGGCTCCACGTTTGCTCAACCGCGGGAAGAGACTTCGGACCGAGGGCGCATCCTCGTCGAATGCTCCTCCTCCCGTTGAACCGCCCGTTGCACCACCCGTTGCACCGGTCGTTGAACAACAACTACCAATCCATCCGTTGTTCAACCCTCCTCGTCCACATGATCCAAACACTTTTGACGACCGAATTTTTGTATCACTAGACGCATCAAATGATTGGTTTAGTGATTTTCGGACACGTCCGGTGTTTGCGGGATACCCTATCAACTTTACTATATTCTCATAATATGATGCACTCTTTAATGACCTTTGCCTTGATGAACTTGTTACCAAAAATTCGGTCATTTATCGTAGTGCTATTAAAATGATCTACTGCAACTTAACCCATGATGATACTCATATTTATTTACGAGTTGCGGGAATTGATATCTCTTTTTACGATTTCGAATTGGCCGAATATCTTGAGCTTTAAGAGCCTAATTCTTGGGGAAAGCTTGTTGAAGCTAGATCATTTCAATTTTCCGAAGGGATTTCACTTGAAAGCTTCAAGGACGACTTGTGTAGCTTTAACACACGTCCTCATAAGCTTTTGGCTAAATTCCTTAATTCCTATTTCTATGAACTTTATCGGATCATTTTCAACACCATTCTACCCAAAGCGGGTTCTACCGATGAAGTCACTTATTTTGAAATCTCGGCCTTATACCATCTCCACTTCCATGTTCCCTTTAATCTTCCACGCACAATGATGGATTAGATGATTAACTGTAGGAAGAAACCAAGATCTTTGGTTTATGCATTACACCTTCCTATGATCTTTCGTGCGTTTCATGTACCCTTTGATGAGTGTCCATTCTTACCTGCCCCTGCCTTCCTCTCTAAGGCAAGGAGGCTTCAGGCGGCCATTGGCTCACCAGTAGTGCCTGAGCATTCTGATGATGAGCCAGATGCCCCTCCTCTTGGACAGGATCCTCCTCCTCCTGCCACTCTCGAGTCTCTTCAGACCATGCTCCGAGATCGCTTCACTTTCGAGGACGATCGTTGGACTCAGTCGGATTACCGGACCACCTTGCAGATGAGTGCTATCAGCAACTCGCTGCATGATATTCGGTATTCCATGTCTCGCCATCCTTCCATGCCCATACCTATGGAGCGAGACCCTGGTCGTGAGGGATTTCGTATCAATGAACCTTGGGGTCGTCGTTATATGGATCCGGATACGGCATTCGTGGACCCACGTCGCTCCTTTACTGATCCATCAGACGATGCGGGGCCCTCACATGCTCGATGATGTATATGGACTGCTCTTTGATGCTGCTACTGAGGATCATAGCTTATGGTTTATGCATTTTGGTTGTTAGTTACTTTTATGTACTTGGTTTGTATTAGACTTATTATAGGTTATGACTTTTGAGACTTTGGTAGTTCTATCAGTTTATGTCATTATGACTCTTGAGACATTTGGTCGTTATATCAGTTTATATGCAGTTTCGTCTCATATCTTTTGGTGTGTTTGCCAATTATTACTTGTTTATCTTAAATTGCTAATTGCCAAAAGGGAGAGATATGTATATTCTATTCCACATGTGCTTTTGGAAGAATGTTATTAACAGGCCAACAAGATTCACAGCATTGTTTACGGGGGAGCTATTCTTAATCTCGACACTAATTATGGGGAGCTATGTCTTTACATGTGTCCAGGTATGAATATTGAATATACAATTATTATTTTGTCAATTATCAATATGGGGGAGATTGTTGACACAAAGTCACAGTCAACCAAATATTAATAACATTGACTAAATAATACTTGTAATAATTCAATACGACACACGACGACCACATCTAGCTCAAGCCAAACGAAAGCTCAGTTTTGCAAATGCAAGTCATTTTTGAGTCTGTATTTTTTATCTTATTGAGTCTAGACTGTTGTAAGCTGAGTTGTGCTGAGCTCTTGAGACTTGCCCTATAACCTACCCAAAATCCATAAAGCTCCATACATCCAAAATAGGCCCATTGGACCCTTAGACCCATTCTGTGCTCTGGAGACAGAGTTCGGGCCAAACTCTGCCTCCACACAGAGTTCGGGCCGAACTCTGTCCCCTAAAAATCAGCACCCTAATTTTTAGGACTGGCTGGTTGCTAGTTGTCCAACGGCCAAAATTTTTAAAATTCCTACCAGAATTCTGGCCGAATTCTGCCTGCTAAAACCCTATAAATAGGCCAAGTATTCTCTCATTTTCATTCATCCAATCTTCTCTTCTCTTCTCTCTTGAGCTCAATACAAGCCATACCCTTCTTCATCTACTAGCCACAAGCTTCCTAAGTCTCGAGTGCTCAACATCTTTCAGTTAGGAGTCTTGTGCAAGAGTTCAAGAAGTCGCTTGAAAATTCCAAGCATCGCCACTGCGATCCTTTGTAAGAAGTTGACGTCCTCTTCTGAAGGAAAGGCACAGGGTGTAACTACTATTTCACAAATAGTGGATTTAATCCTGAGCTAGAGTTCTCAGGCCTGGACTAGTCCTCCACGAGGGAAACCAGGTTAAAATCGGCTGTGTTTGCGTATGCTTTCTTGCTCCTTATTTATTTCCGTATTTACTCTGATTATTTTTAGATTGTGAAAGAGTTTAATTTTTTAATTGGCTATTATCGCTATAAACTCTATTCACCCCCCTCTAGAGTTGCCATCTGTTCTTCACATGAATCAAGAAATTGAACATTCACACAAACCTTAGCATTCTCAGAGCTCTTCCCTCTTTTCCGATGGCTCTTTTACAACAGCAGTTCCCACTGTCACATAGCAACACATGACTCGTAATTAAGACTTGAGAATGTCAAATTTAGAATGACCAGTAATGGCTAAAATGATTAACCCGCTAATTGCTGCCAAATCATCATTGCCAATGGGCCAATGGCTGCAACTAATGCCCCGCCAATGGTTTTTGAGCTCGGCCGAACGATGTCAAAACAAATGTTAAATATCAATTGTTATTTGTACCAACTGAAAAAGTGGCTGAAATTAAAAGTTAAACGAATTTAATGGTAGTATATCATGAATAATAAAAATAATACCAATGATTTTATAATCTATATATATTGGCAACATTTCAATAATAATAAGATATTCTCCTATTACTCATGTTAAAAACTTGATAGACTCAGATTTGTAATTACCAACCAATGGCTGCAACGAATGTCCCGCCAATGGCTGCCAAATCATCATTGCCGATGGACCAATGGCTGCAACGAATGCCCCGCCAATGGCTGCCAAATCATTATTGGTGATGGACCAATGGCTGCAACGAATGCCCCGCCAATGGCTGCCAAATCATCATTGCCGATGGACCAATGGCTGGAACGAATGCCCCGCCAATTGTTTTAACGATAGTCGAACGAAATAATTAAATCATAAAACACAAATACAATTGGAATTTGAAGAAAAAATATACTGCTGTCAGTTTGTGTCTTTTGCAACAGCAGTTCACACGGTCACATAGCCACACATGACTCATAATTAAGACTTAAGAATGTCAAATTTAGAATGTCAAACAATGGCTAAAACGATTAACCCGCCAATTGCTGCCAAATCATCATTGCCAATGGTCCATTGGCTGCAACTAATGCCCCGCCAATTATTTAATAGCAGTATATCATGAATAATAAAAATAATACCAATGATTTCATAATTATAGATAATGGCAGTATTTCAATAATAATAAAATGAGCTTAATACTTGAATAAATTATATGCATAAATATTTGTGTACTGAAATTATTTTTTTCTTTGCAGGGCGATCGAATTCATGCAAGTATTAAGAAAGATTTAATCCCCAACTTTCAACCATTGCTGAACGAGAGAAGACTCTATGTTGTTCGTTGTTTTGTTGTTACAAATAACAACATGAAATACAAAACAACTGCAAACAAATACAAGATATTATTCTTGGCAAAAACGAAAGTTGTTGAAATATTTGATGAGAAATTTCCTTCTTTTATTTTTAGTTTTCACAAGTTTTCTGATTTTACAAGTGAGGAACCTTTAGATGATAACAAACTTATTGGTAAATACATAATTTAAATTATTTTTGTGTTTACAAATATGAAATTATTTTCTTTCATCAATTTTATTGTTATTTGTAAATACCATTAATTTTAGATATTATTGGACGAGTTGTTTCATTAGATCCTCCCCAACAAAGGGATTTGAAAGATGGACCAACACGACTTATGGATATTACTCTTGAGGACAATGAGTAATAATTTAAATTTTTGATTATTTAATTTCTTAATATTTTGCCATATAATTAAAAATAATTTAATTTCCTTTGTATTATTAGGAAACATCGTCTGCCATGTACTTTGTGGGGTAATTTGGTTGATGATATGGTTTCGTACGTTAATAATGGAAGAAATGAGCCTGTTGTAGTAATACTACAAACGTTTCGTACCAAATTATATAGAGGTGATAATTATTTCTTATATATCGTATTTTATTTTCATTCTACATTTATAAAATTATTTAATATATGTTTAAATTGTATTGTTTTCCGATTAGGACAAGTTACAGCATCCAACACATTCTATGTGTCAAGGTTGATATTTGGTGTTGACATTCCTGAGATTGAAAATTTTAAATCAAGGTAACTAAAACAACTCTATACTATAATTAATTGTTAATTGTTAATACTTTAGTTAGTATTCATAATTAAATTAATAAATCTTCGTCTACTTTCTGAAGGATTGTTGAAGAAAGTAGTGAATCAATCACTATAATTACAGTTTCACTAACTTCTACAAATTTGGTTGAAAATGAATTATCAAGTGGCCAAGCTATAGTTAGGACCATTGAGAAATTGAGAGATAACCACGAGGTATAAATTTCTTTCAGTCACAATTTATAATTATATTATATTACATATTTTAACTTATTCAGAATATTAATTTAAATTTTTTATTATTGATTATCAGATTGGAAGCTTTGGGGTTTATGCTAAAATTGTTGAAGTTGTATTAAAAAATGCTTGGTAGTATTTTTCGTGTAACAAATGTCCCAAAAAACTAGATAAATGTGGCGATTTATTTTACTGTGACAGATGTGACAAATTTGAAAAAGATGTTAACATCAGGTATTAACTTACAATAATTTTAAACCTAATTACTATTCTTCTAGATTATTTAAATACAATTTTCTATAACAGGTACAAAATTAATGTTCGTGTCATTGACACAATCGGAGAAATAGAGTTACTATTATGGGACAAAGAATGTGTTCAGCTTATTGGAAAAAAGGCTTTGGATTTAAAAAAGAAGACGTCAGAGGTACATTTGCAAATAATCTCTAAGCAAATAAAATAATTTTTGCACTATACTTAAATTTGTTATATTTATTAAAAATTTGTTTCTCTTTTTTAAATTTGTAGGAATCAGAAAATGATAAGAAAAATCCTGAGGAAATACAAAATTTAGTTGGCTTAAGAATTTTCTTCAAAATTCAAGTAAGATCTGAACAAGTACGTAATTATACTGGATCATTTACGGTATTAAAGCTGACTACCGATGAAGGACTAATTTCACTATATTCTGAAAATTTTAAAGATAACCAGGTATGTGCTAATCTTTTGGTAATTTGAAATTGCAATAATTATTTTTTTAAAAATTCTGTTGAAAATATATCGTTTTTTTTACAGGAATCTGATATCTTTTCAAATTTGTTGAAGGAGGATAATGATGTCGAAATGGTAAGCAAATTTTCCTTCAAATATTCATTTTCTTTTCATTTACAACACATTTTAATTGCATTGTCGTATAAATGAATAGATTGGATCGTGTGGAGAGATTATTTCAACACCAACTGTCAAAAATTCACAAGAGATTGAGTATGTGGAAACATCTGAAGATTCCGGATTGAAGAGGTCATTGGTTGATGCATACTCAACAACAGCCGGATCAAAGAAGATGAAGGTTAATATAAAGAAAGAGAAGGAATGAAGATTATCTTAGTTTGATCCTTAGTGCTTTTAATTACAGCCAGCTTAAAAGAACACTTTGTTCAATGTATTGACGTAATTAAATATTATCTTAGTTTGTATTTTAATGCTTTCAAGTTGAGCCAGCTCTTAAAAGAACATTTTGTTAGAGCGTACTTAGTTAATTGAACTTATGTTATTCTCAATGGAACTTTCATTTGTGTTATATATGTGTTTGAAGAAAGAATATATAAACCTTTTTTGTGCTATTAGATAATCTAATTTAATACAAACAATGAAACATTATATAGATAAGATGAAAGTTGATATGAAAAAAAGATAAGGAATGACATTTTTCACTCATTATAAGTTGATCACTCATGCAAATAAGATGATATTAACATCTTTGTTAGATTAAATGTCGTACATCAAATAATGTTGAACAAACTCCATGTTTTATTGATAGATTAATTTTCTACAAATTTATATATATATAAAATAGCTGGACATACTAAATATACATTGTCGGACATGGAATTTCATTGATATCGAATAAAAACGTGATTGATAGAGATAACTAAATTAAAAGGTTTAATACGATACAATAAATGTGATGTTCATATTAATTTATTTCCCACAAACTTCCAATTCATAATATTACATTTACAACAAATATTGACATTAAACTAATTTAAAGTAAATAGATATAGATTAGTAATACTGTTATAATGAATGACATTTTTTACTCATTATAAGTTGATTATAAGTTGATTACTCATACATATAAGATGATATTACTCATTGTAGAATGTTTATTTTAGATGTAGATGTCATTAAAGCTGTTTTTGGAAATCTAAAATGAAGTTGTCCATACATCATTAGAAGCTTCAAAAAAAGTGCTTTATTTTAAAACATGTATAACATTGAAATCGGTTTTGTAGAATATTTATAATAAATATGATGCAATTAAAGCTGTTTTTTGATATCTAAAATTAAGTTGTCCATACATCATTAGAACCTTCTAAAAAAGTAATTCAGCAACAAACTGTTGGTTTTCCTTACTTTTGTCTTTCAATACAAAATAATCATTAATTCACAACCTACATATTGGGCTTACAATATAAAAATGGGGTTTTAATTTTATTATTTTAAAATCCCCAAAAAAAGAATATCAAAATCAAGGAACTAATACATAATAAAGAAGAACGTTATTAGGAATCTGAAAAAGAGTACAATACTTATAAATTCATACATTAAAAAAAAAGATTACATGTCGTATATCAAATAATGTTGTGCAAACTTGTGTTTAACATCCATGTTACAACACAATATATGTGATACGCAAAAAATTTTTTCCACAAACTTCAAATTCAACAATTACAAATTTATTCCAATTTCAACAAATTTTGACAATAAACTTACTTAAAGTATTTTATTATTGATAATAATATTATATAAGTAAGACAGCCATATTAAAAGTAAGACAACCATATAAAAGTAAGACAGCCATAATTTAATAAAACACAATATATGTGTCATTGTTACAACATTATTTTAAAATGTAGGGCTATTGAAATAATTTTGTAGCCCAAGTTTTCTTTATGTAAGCCCTAAAAATATATAAAAGTAAGACAACCATATTAAATTATGGTGCCTAACAAAACAAGTTTCAAGTTAAAATAAAATGGCAAATTATTTTAAGTTATGTAAACATTGGAAATCGTTTTTGTAGAATATTTATATTAAATATGATGCAATTAAAGCTATTGTTGGAAATCTAAAATGAATTTATCCATACGTCATTAGAACCTTCAAAAAAAGTGTTTAGCAGCAAAAACTTTTGGCATTCCTTTCTTTTGTCCTCCCAATACAAAATAATCATTAATTGAATGCCTATATATTGGGCTTACAATATTAGAATGGTGTTTCAATTTTGTCATTTCCAAATCCCACCCAAAGTATAACAAGGAAGGAACTATTACAAAAAAAAAATTGAGAATGAGGAAGCTGACAAGGAGTACAACAATTAACAAGTGACCGAAACTTACAAACGATAGAGGAGGTAATAGTTCCATCTAATTTCTAAAGTCTTTTAAGTTAGATATAATTGCTTCTAATTTTGCAGCATATTTTTATCACTAATATACATTGTAAACATCAGACTTATCTATATGCTTGAACTGAAAATTACCATTGCCAAGTCATCGAAACTATATTATAACTATTTATATATAAGCCGTGCATGTTGAAAATCTGATTTACTGTATAATTCCAAACATCCATAGATTAATAATTTATATTATCATGCAGTATATATCCATCCATTTCAAATATGTATAATCTAATATTAGGTAAAAATTTAAGTGCTATTTAGTGTACAATATCATTAAATAGATGTAAAAAAAATATTTTTAAAGATTTAGCGAACAAGCATTATTTTACTAAATCATTTGAATGATATAAAATAACATAAAATTAGAAGCATTTTTTTATCCAACATCTGAGAATTACTAAATAACATTAAAGATGACATACAGTGATCAATTTTGGACTGAATATAAAATCACTAAATTATTACAATTTAGTTAAGAAAATATTCAAACATGTCTTCATATATAATTTAAATAAAATTCGTTCCAATAAGTTGCTAAATACAGCAAACAGATGATAAAACTAAGGTAGGTTACCTTATGTTGTGAAGCATCACCATAAAACAATTTGTACTATCCTTCATAGGAGGTAACCCTTCCACCATAAGAGCTAACCCTTCTGTTTTTGCAATCAAAACCTCTAAATCATATCATGTATTTGTAGATCTAGCACATGGCTCTCATGACTTAACAAAAAAAACCCAAAAAAATTCAGTAAAGAGTAAAAAAATGGAGAAAATTTTTGTATTCTAACATAAATTTTTAGATCTAACATATCAAGTGATAAAACTGAAAAGAGGAGACATCGAAAAATAGGAGAGAGCTTTGAGAATGCTAGGGTTTGTGTGAATGAAATTTTTTTTGATTCATGAGCGTGTTTTTATCACAGCTTATGTGCTGAAATTTTATGAAAAATTACAATAATAAAATAACGAAAAAGAGCAAAAAATGGGAAAAAAAAAGGAATCAGCACATGTATTGTTAGATCTAGCACATCCCTCATGACTCACCCAAGAAAAAAACCGAGCAAAAAATCGAAAAAAAACTTCGTATTGCAACATGTATGTGTAGATCTAACACATTAGGTGATAAATAATCAAAAAATAAAGGACAATTATTACTAAAAAAATAGGTAGACCTAAAACATAACTTTACAAAAAGAGCAAAAAATCACAACATGTATTTGTAGATTTACCACATCCACTCATCCATAAAACCAAAAATAAAAAATAAAAAGATCAAAAAATCGAGAAATCGCCATATTATAACATGCATGTCTAGATCTAACAAAAAGAGTGACATATCACAAAAAAAATAAAAATTAACAAATTTGTAATATATATTGGTAGATCTAAAACATCACATAACAAGAAGAGCCAAAAAAATTGAGAAACAAGAAGAACAAAAAAGAACCAAAAATGAGCAAAAAATGGAGAAAATCCCCAAATCATAACATGTATTTGTAGATCTAGCACATGGCTCTCATGACTAAACCAAAAACCCAAAAAAAATTCAGTAAAGAGTAAAAAATCGAGAAACTCTTCGTATTCTAACATGCATGTGTAGATCTTACACATGAAGTGATAAAACACCAAAAAATCGAGAAACAAGAAGAACAAAAAAGAACCGAAATTGAGCAAAAAATGGAGAACCCCCAAATCATAACATGTATTTGTAGATCTAGCACATGGCTCTCATGACTAAACAAAAAAAACCAAAAGAAATTCAGTAAAGAGTAGAAAATCGAGAAACTCTTCGTATTCTAACATGCATGTGTAGATCTAACACATGAAGTGATAAAACACCAAAGAACAAAAAAATCGAGAAACAAGAAGAACAAAAAAGAACAAAAAATGAGCAAAAAATAGAGAAAACCCCCAAATCATAACATGTATTTGTAGATCTAGCACATGGCTCTCATGACTAAACCAAAAAACCCAAAAAAATTTCAGTAAAGAGTAAAAAATCGAGAAACTCTTCGTATTCTAACATGCATGTGTAGATCTAACACATGAAGTGATAAAACACCAAAGAATGAGTACAAAAATCGGTTGATGTAACATACCAAAAAAAGAAAAATAAAAGGAGAAAAAAGAAAAATAAATCTACGGTAGCATGGGTATGTAGGTTAAAAAAAGTTAATAAAACCCCAAAAAAGTAAAATTGAAAGGAAAGAAGAGCTGTCGGAAAAGAGGAGAGAGCTTTGGGAATGCTAAGGTTTGTGTGAATGAAAAATTTCTTGATTGATGTGCGTGTTTATATCACAGCTTATGGGCTAAAATTTTTTGTGTTTACAAAGCTTTGGGCCGGGTTCCTCTTCTTATTTGTCATAGTAAATATAAAAAGTTAATAAAAACTCCAAAAACTAAAATTGAAAGGGAAGAAGAGCCGTCGAAAAAGAGGAGAAAGTTTTGGGAATGCTAGGTTTTGTGTGAATGAAAAATTAGTTGATTCATGTGCGTGTTTTTATCACAGCTTATGGGCTGAAATTTTTTTGGAATGCTAGGTTTTGCTAAATTAATGTTTGCCTATATAGATTACTACATTTTCAAAACAACAAAAAAATATAAAATAATATTTTTGATAAAAATATGTTTTTTATTAGAAAATTGTACGTGCGCTAAATTAAGGTTTGCCTATATAATGATAAAAAATTCTTTATTTTTTAATTTAATGTGCGCTAAATTAAGGTTTGCCTATATAAATTAATCTTTTTTAGAACGAAAAATAATTGTATGTTATAATTGTAAATTGGTAGAAATTTAATTTGAAAACAATAGTAACATATAAACTAATTTAATAAAAATTATTATTTTTATTAATATGGAAATTTATATATATATATGGATTTATATGAATGTACGCCTCCATCAAGCCAAAAAAATTATTATTTTTTGTAGAAAATATAGATATGGATTTAGATGAATGTACGCCTCCATCAAGCTAAAAAAATTTCAGCATATCCTTTGTGGGAACAATTCGAACATGACCAGTTGTCCATCATCTAGGTCTCCTTTTGGTGACATCACGAATGGTATGATATGATTTTATTTCCACAAAGTATTTAATGATTATTTTTTTTATATATCTATCTAACAATATATATGTATATACATATATATGATGTTTTTTTATGCAGTATGTGGGTCAAGTGAGCTTGCGCAGAAAAAATTCATTTGACTACTCGAAGAAGAGATTTACAAAACTGCACTCTGATCCATCGAGAGTAATGTTTTCAACTAATAATGATGGTCCTTCAAGTACGTTATTTTTCCAATGGTTTTAACAATTTATTCTCAAAAATCTGTTACAATAATTTATTAGAGCCTAATTAACTATTTTTAAGAATAAAATGTGATCTATGATTATTGTATTATTATTACTTTTCTAACTTTTTTCTTACTTTTTAGCAAAAGATTTAAATCCATATGGAAAACAGTTTTATTCTACCAGCGTATTGTTTAATAATGTGCTGAATACGTCTACATATCCTTTTAGTGAAATCACGAATGGTATGTGATATATTTTTTATTAAAGTATACATACATACATATATATATTTAATACTGTTTGCAAAGTTTTTTATTGAATTGTTTTATGCAGTGTGTGGATCAAGTGAAACAGTTGATTTGACTACTTCAATGAACCAAAGTTCGCTGTATTGCTCGAAGAATACAATCTCAAATTTGCAGCAAAATAATCATTTAACAACGATTGATTTAACTACGGATGAGGAGTCTTCAAGTATGTTTTAAGCCTAATTTTATTCACGTTAATTTTTTATATTTGAAATTTTTAATTAATTTCAATGTTTTAAAAAGGAAAGTAGTTTGTGTATCACCTAAAAATTTGTTGCTTTTGCTTTAATTTTTTTCTTTTGCAGTGGTTGTTAAATTGACGAATGGAGATTGTAAATTTGATCATGGACATACAAATCCTACAATTGGTATTAGTCTATATATGTTTGTGTGTGTGTGTGTATGTTTGTGTGTGTGTGCATATTTATTAGTTTAATTTATGGGTTATGTAATTCATTTATATTTTATTGGTCCTTTTATTGACAGATTATTGGGATATTGGCGATCCAACTTATAAATGTAACTTTTGTGGTGCACACTTTTGGTATGATGAGAGAGTTCAGTCTTCCTACAAGTGCAAAAACCCGAGGTACTCTTTATGTTGTATGCATGGAAAGATTCAAATTTCACCAATGAAGAGACCGTCTAAAGTTTTATATGATCTATTATATGGTGTGAGCGATAAGAGCAAACATTTTCTAGAAAATATAAGATCATACAACAGCATGTTTTCATTTACTTCAATGGGAGGCAAGGTCGATCCAGAACCAAATCAAGGAAATTCTCCACCAATTTTTAGAATGCATGGACAAAAGAGAAATCTATTAGGAAGTTTATTACCCGTTGAAGGTTCAAGTCCAAAATTTGCACAGATATATATTTATGATACAGAAAATGAAATTCAAAATAGAATGAAAGCTGTTAGGTATTTATCAATTTTTTTCCAAAATATGTACAATTATATATTGATTATTGATTATTAATATATTCAGTTATCTTATTTTTTTAATATGGAGATGGACGACAGTATAATTTGCATGCAGAAATTGTACGTGATTTGAAGAATATGTTGGATAAAAATAATGTATTAGTAAAGTCTTTTAGAATGGCTCGCGAGAAAATGTGTGAAGGAGGTAATTCAAGCGTGCGATTGAAATTGATAGAAGGGAGACATGGAGATGGACGACAGTATAATTTACCTACAGTTTCTGAGGTTGCTGCTTTGATAGTTGGAGATCTTGATAAATGCTTAGGTGATAGAGATATCATGTTTGAAACATAAGCTGGGAACCTGCAACGAATAAATGAGTTACATGCTTCTTATTTAGCATTACAATTCCCTTTGATCTTTCCCTACGGTGAAGATGGTTATAGAGAAGACATTCCATTATCTGAATCAACAAATAGAGGAAATAGTGGAAGAAGGAGAGTAAGTATTAGAGAATGGTTCGCTTATAGACTGCATGAAAGGGGTAATGAGCCTTATATCATATTTGCTACTAAAAGACTTTTGCAACAATTTTTTGTTGATGCTTATACAATGGTTGAATCTGCAAGATTAAAATTTATTCGAACGCATCAAAAACAATTATGGTGTGAGATGTATAAAGGTCTTACAGATGCATTATTACGAGGTGAAACAGATCCGACTACTCAAGGAAAAAGGGTCATTCTACCATCTTCTTTTACAGGAGGTGCTCGGTACATGATTCAAAATTATCAAGATGCAATGGCAATATACAGATGGGTTGGTTACCCGGATTTGTTCATAACATTTACATGCAACCCCAAATGGCCTGAAATACTTTGATATGTTGAAAAAAATGGTCTTCAACCTGAAGATTGACCAGATATATTATGTAGGATTTTCAAGGTTAAATTGGATGGGCTGATCAAAGATCTGAAGCATAATAAAATATTTGGAATAGTTAGAGCTGGTAACGATTTTGCACATTTTTTGTACTTAATCATGTATTATATTAATAATTTAATATTTATTTGTTTTCTATTGGTTTTTCAGTTATATATACGGTCGAATTTAAAAAATGTGGGTTACCGCATGCTCATATTTAATTGTTCCTAGCCAAAGAAGATAAGTTTCCATCGGGAAAATATATTGATCAGATCATCTCAGCAAAAATTCCTGATCAAAAATCAGATCCTACCTATTACAATACAGTGCGAGATTTTATGATGCATGGACCTTGTGGTATTACAAGAAAGAATTTACCATGTATGTCAGATGGTCGTTGCTCAAAGCATTTTTCAAAAAAAATTATTGAAAATACTTTGGTTGATGAAGACGGATATCCATTATATAGACGCAAAGATGATGAAAGAACGATTTTAAAGAATGGTGTTGAACTAGATAATCGATTTGTAGTACCTCATAATCGTTATTTATTGTTGAAGTATGGAGGTCATATGAATGTTGAATGGTACAATCAGTCTCGATCTATAAAATATTTGTTCAAATATGTGAATAAAGGACATGATCGGGTAACTGCATCCTTCTATAGAGCTACAAACGAGGAGGAACCCAAAAAACCAATTGATGAAATTAACATGTATTACGATTGTAGATACATTTCTGCTTGTGAGGTAGCATGGAGATTGTTTGATTTCGAGATCCAATATAAGGAACCCTTCTGTTGAGCGACTTAGCTTTCACTTACCCGATGAGCAGCCTATTATTTTCTCAGATGCAGATGCTATTGATACCATTATTGATCGTGCCAGTGTGAATGAAAGCATGTTCTTAGCTTGGTTTGAAGCGAATAAGCGATATCAGAGGCAAGAAATCTGACATATGCAGAATTTCAACAAAACTTTGTTTGGAAACAGAAGATTAGAGAGTGGACTCCGAGAAAAAAATGTTTCTCATTAGGTCAAATTTTTATGTTCCACCTGGTTGCGGTGAAATGTACCATTTAAGATGTCTTCTCAATATCGTTCGTGGACCTAAATGCTATGATGATATTAAGAAAGTCAATGGTATTCATTACGAGTCATATCGTGAAGCTTGCTATGTCTTAGGATTGTTAGAGGATGATGACGAGTATATCGATGGTATTATTGAGGCAAGTTATTGGGCATCTGCATATTCCTTGAGAAATTTATTTGTGACATTATTGTCATCTGGCTCTGTAAGCCGGCCTGAATTACTTTGGAAAAAGTGTTGGACATACTTATTGGATGATGTTTTATATAATCAACGAATTACGTTGCACGACCAAGGTAAAATATTTCTTTCCTATTTTTAAGTTTAAATTGTGTTTTGTATATTATTTGTTCGTTAATATAACTTTAAAATTAATTCCAACATATTCTTTCTCTCTTTAATTCTAGATTTGCTTATGAGTGAGGATGACATTCAAAATCACGCTTTGGTTGAGATTGAAAAGTTATTAAGGAATTGTGGTAGAAGTTTGCGAGAATTTCCATCAATGCCATTTCCAAATATGGACTCCTTATCAAATACTACAAATAGATTGGTGCATGATGAATTACATTATGATAAAGCGGCTCTAGCAGAAGAACACGTACAACTACTTGCTCGCTTGAATGATGAACAACAATATGTTTATGACATAATAATGGATGCTGTTAATTCTACAAATGGTGGTGTCTTCTTTTTATACGGATATGGCGGTGCTAGAAAAATGTTCATTTGGAAAACATTATCTGCATGTTTGAGATCTAAGGGAGAAATTGTTCTAAATGTTGGTTGAAGCGGGATAGCATCACTTCTATTGCCTGGTGGACGAACAACTCATTCAAGGTTTGCTATTCCAATAAATGTAAATGAGGATTCAACATGCAATATCAAACAAGGAAGTCAGCTTGTTGAACTAATTGTTAGGTGCAAACTTATAATTTGGGATGAAGCGCCAATGATGCACCGATATTGCTTTGAAGTGTTGGATAGATCGCTTAGAGATATAATACAATTTAGCAATCCACTCAGTTCTGAGACACCATTTGGAGGAAAAACAATTATCTTCGGAGGATATTTTCGTCAAATATTGCCTATAATTCCGAAAGGTAGTAGACAAGATATAGTTCATGCAACTATAAATTCTTCTTATATTTTGCAAAACTGCAAAGTCTTGAGATTGACAAAAAATATGAGACTTCAAGGTTCTAGCATAACATCTGAAAGTGAAGAGCTCGAACAGTTTTCTGAATGGATTGCAAGTATAAGAGATGGAACACTTGGAGGGCATAATAATGGGTGTGCAAATATCGATATTCCAAGTGATGTTTTACTTAGTAATTCAAATGATCCACTGCAAACAATTGTTGAGAGCACATATCCTTTTTTTGCGAATTTTGTCATCGATCCAGATTTCTTGAAGGATAGAGCTATATTAGCGCCAACTCTTGATGTTGTCGAGTCTGTAAATGAGTACATGATCTCACTAAATTCTGGTAACACAAGCACATATTTAAGTTCTGATAGTCCATTCAGATGCCAATGTTGACTTATTATCAGATGTTCACACTCCAGAGTTCTTGAATAGTATTAAATGTTCAGATGTACCGAATCATGAGTTAAAATTGAAAGTTGGTACCCTAGTAATGTTATTAAGAAATATAGATCATTCAGCTGGGCTCTGTAATGGTACTAGATTGCTAATTACAAAAATAGGCAATCGTGTTCTCGAAGCAAAGATTCTTTGTGGAGACAATGCTGGTAATAAAGTTTTGATTCCAAGAATGTCATTGACACCTTCTGATCCAAGATTGCCTTTAAAATATCAAAGAAGACAATATCCTATTGATTGTTTCTTATGCAATGACAATAAACAAAAGTCAAGGTCAATCACTTTCTTATGTTGGACTTTTCTTGAAGAATCCCATTTTTAGTCCTGAACAGTTATATGTTGCTATTTCAAGGGTAACAAGTAAGAAAGGATTGAAGATTTTAATATACAGTGAAGATAAAGATTAATCTAAATCAACAACAAATGTTGTGTATAAGGAAGTATTTCAGAATTTGTAATTCAGACAAATGTTTTCTTTTATGTCATCAAAATAGGCTTTATCGTATAATTTTATTTACGTTGAGGTATATATTGTTATAATTCGTTCATAATCATATTAATATATTTTGGTCTAAGATATTTTGTGAATTACACAAATACTACTAATGATAATTATTTTGTTAAAATTTAATTCATTCATAATCATATTAATATAATGTTATCTTTTATGTAATTCACCATTGACTTTATTCTAACTTTTGTTTTAATTTCAAATGTTATATAAATATGAAGAACATTTATTTATTTTTCTTTTAAATAAAAGAGTATTAAATACACAAACCGTGCATCACACGTGTGATATACTAGTATTACCTAATATTGTCATACTTTACCTGTAGGCTTAGGTACGAACCCTTGTGATCACAAAATCAAAACACAATTAATAATGATTCTAACCATTCCTATACCTATTAGTAAAAAATATTCTCAAAAATTAAATAAATTCTAGGAAACCCAATGCTACAGTATGATTTATATCAGTACCAAAACGCATGTTTTCTTTTAGTCTTGCCTGAACCTTTAGACTGATTTGATTCGCCAATTGTGTGGTTGTACGTGGCTTCCATTATTTTCTCCATACCAAACATAATATAAAACAATACCGTAATCATTAATAAACGACTTAGGATATGTCTACCTTTTAGTTTCTAAGAACTATTCCCACTTTCATAGTGTCTAGATTAATTTTCAGTCTTTGGAAAATCCTAAAAAATATCAAAATTATTCTAGTAATTCTAAAAAATAGGGTTATTCCACTACTAATTATTATAATATGTTTTATTTTTCTCAAAACCTAGTTCTATAGGATGTACAACTTATATGAATTATTTATCAATTTATAGTTTAAATCTGGACAACTGAGGAAGGAAGAAAAATATCTCACAATCTATTGGTCCATTAGGATTGAAAAATTGTTTAGAGTAATTTCATATATTAGATAAAATTCTCACAAAATATAAAAAGTATTTACTTATTTTGAGATACAACTCCTACAAGTTGGCTAAATTCTAAAATTATCGAAATTGTGGAATTTGTCACTTGAAATACTATAGAGAATTCTATAGAAATTATTTCTATATTGTCACCTTCAAAATTTAATGGCTCTAAATGTTAGGCTTGCACCAAATTTTATTAGATGCAAAATTTATATTATCTAAGCATTACATACATATTATTGCAGTTACGTTTACTAAAATAAATGTTTGGGAGATAAACTATTTGGATGGTAAATTACCTCAAGAGCTATAGTTATATTTTTTTGGGAAGAAGTCCGGGAGAGGAACATACCCATAAATGTTTAGCAAAAGAAAATTTTGTTTTGATCCCACTCAAAATTCCTCCTAGATTAGCTATTAGAATTATAATCCTAACAATCTCCCAGGGGGACAGGTTGTCCGCGTCTCTATGCGATTTTTTAGATGATCTCAGGAGTTCGATCCGTGTCAGGAATCCTTTGTGGCCCCAATCTGGTTATCCTTTCAGGGGCTGCCACTTTTCCTCTTCGCTAAAGCTGCCATATTTGCTCTGGTTCAATGTAATGGCTCCCTGATACTGATTAACAGAGCTACGGAGACGGTATATATCCAGGCCTAGCACAGCATGAGTGCTTGTGGATATTGACTTTAGCAAGCCTCTCAAGTAAAGGATTAGAATCAAGTTACAAAAAGATAAATGCTTATGGCAAGAAATTGTATGCGAAGATCGCCCTATCTTTTACAGCAAATCTTCCACTGAGCACACGTGACAGAGGATTGCAAGATGTGGCAAGCACACGAGAGGCAAAAATGCAAGGGGAATGCGACATCTTTCTCGTGTCTTGAGGCAGAACCGATGCTCTTATAGGGAGTTTTGTCTGAGGGGTCATCTTCACCTTATGGGTGCTTAACTTCTATTGGGCTCTATGATTGGGTTAAGATTTCGGCTATGGACTCCATCGATGGTTGTGTCGTGGATAGAGATGCAGTACTAGGAGCTTGGTAGATTCCCCTAGCCCCCTCTGACTTTATTATCGCGGTTTCCTCATCTTTGTCTACTAGGGAGAGGTAGGAATTTGGGGCCCTTTTTGTTGGGTCATTTGAGGCTACTACTTATTTGGTTCCTTGCCCAGCTAATCAAGCTTTTGCCTCTGTTTATGATATCGTTACAGCTCCTAGTTTTATGGTCGCCCTTCCTCTTTTTTGGCATATTTCCCAGGACTCCTTTACCTTGGCCCCCGCTATGTCGCCTCCTCGAGAGCCGTCAAATCCTCCTCTAGTGCCCCGCACTATCACCTCCAACTTCGGGTTTGCCCCTAATGCTACAAGGGATGACATCCGCCTATTTTCCCTTTTTCTTCTCCCCTTTTCCATTATAGTGTCCTCCGACCGCCCTTCCGATCCCTACTCCCAGCTCTACTCCTCTCTCGCCATTTTTTAGCACCTTGTGTCACGACCCGCACCCAGTGTAAGGGCACGAGAAGTGGGTACGTCCAGCCTACGCCGCAGTGTCGATGGTAGAACGTTGTCCTAGGTCACAACATCTAGCAATAATTAAACCTGTAAAATAATATACACTCCAAAAAGGAGAACAATATAAAGGTACAACTCAATCACAGCATCTAAGGTGGAATAAAGAGAATAGATAGAAATATAAGATAAAAGAGTAGTCTCCAACCAACTACAAATGAGAGCAATATCAATATATATAACATCTATCAATATCCTAAACTAAAAGTACATAAGTAAGACAACAAGGAGAAACTATTCTAGAAATCTAATCTAGATAATAGGCAAGTCTTCAGCAACTGTAGGATCCTCTGAGGGTCCAAGTCACCGGTGTCATCTAAGCCTGTGCCATAATACGTTGGATAGAACTCCTCCTCATCACCTGTAATATTTTTAACAGTCCAATCAGGATGGAAACAAGCACAATACATCTCACGCAGTTCATATCTTGACAGAAAATATAAAGCATGTGATATGCTAAGATACATGAAACGCTATAAGAAATAAGCATGAAAGAAAGAGAGAAAATTGATAAACAAGTCTATCTATATATGATAATAGAGAACTGTAAGTGACTATGTGATTTAGAGTACAAGATAGACATGTGAACGGCCTGATTTGCACATGATTATACTAAAGAGTTTGTACATGATTACACAACTTTAGAATTATTTACATGACTATTTCCACTCCCCCATGCTCCAATCAATACACAAGGATCTAGACAGGTTATGTTATTGTACATGATAGTTTATACATGAAGCTCATGAGATCATGAGAGTACATGAGAGTACATGAGTATACATGAATAGCGAGAGTCCACAGAATACATGACGTTCGTGAAAAGCACATGACACTATGTATTTGTCACGCCCAGAACCAGAATACTGGAGAGCGGAGGACAGACACAGCCAGCTACGTACATTGAAGTAATTTTCACCTCGCAATACGGTCACGGCTGTCTAGATGCATGAGGGTTTACTACAAGCCATTAGTCTCTTAGGGTCAATAACAAGCCTAGTGTCTCAATCTTAAGCAAGCGAGTAGATATAACAAGCTGGTAGATCATCAGATATACAAAGTAAGGCGTCCCATATATTACATATTCAGATGATCATGAAGCTAGTCATGCAAAATACGAAGACTAGCAAGAGTTTAAGTCATACATGATCAACCCTATGATTTGTCAATCATGCTACAGCCCGTAGGCAGACAGTAAATAAAGTTGCAAACGAGCTAACACTTGCTCGGTAGCTAAACGCCTCAAAAGAATATTTCTACAAGGGAGTGGGAGAGCAAAATAAAACCCACTCGTTGCCGGGATTCCTTCTAGTGTTTACCATCTGGCAGGAAGGTTGGGAGATCCTCGGTAGCTGCTCCGAAATCTGGCCATACAAAACCAGCTGGGTCAGACCCCAGAAAGGGCAAGTGCCACAAAGGGGGCTTCACTTAAGAACTAAAACCAGCATGTCAGCACATAAATCATAGGTGAAATAACATAAGACATGAGTTAAAGAAAATAGGATGATAAACGATAAGATAACTAAAGGACTATTCCGGTAACCAAGTTACAACCCGTAAACCAAACAAGGACCAGGGTTGTAACCCTTCACCTGAACGGAACTTAGCCTCGAACCAATTATCGATAAAGTAAATCATAAACAAGCATGTCCGGAGATATCCATGTACCGGATCTGGGCAAGACTAGACAAGATAGGACTCCATCCATCATTCACGGCCAAGCAAAGAGTACGGCTTGATACTTAACTAACTAGGGTTATCACAAGCTTAGTTACTAGCAAGATGCAATGAGGTACACCTACGGCCACAAGCCCTGCAGACTATCCAGGTTATCCAGACGCAAGGTTCAAGCTTAGAGTTATCATGCCTTGTTAGGTGACTTGGATGCAACACATGACAGTATGCATAGTAATCGTTTCATGTAGTGCCCCACATAACAGTGAGCTGGCAATGTGCCTTACTCGTCGGCAGGCTACAAGTCCATCAAGGAAGGCACCCAGATAACGGGATTGCTTGTAGCCAGAATACCTCTCTATATGCTCTACTTGATCAATCTAGTCATTAACCTAGTCAGATTCGGTATGAATCCCTGACCGTGGTAACCAGTGATACATGTCCTAGACATGATGCGAGACAAGACTGGTTGCTTATACAAGCATATTCAATACAATCACCCACGGTGTCAAGAATTCACTTAGCATGTCAGGTTAGCCGTCACAACAGCGTATCAAGGTTATCATGTCGGGTTACTTATCAAGATTACTTATCAAGGCAAGGGTGCGTCACAACGGACCACCATCAAGAATTATCATGTCAAATTACTTGTCAAGAGTGCACCACGGCGGGTCACTAATCATGCAATTCCATCACTAAGCCTTGTTCCGATTAACATTCATAAATAATGTCATGATCACATCGGGTTCATGTCGAGTTTACATCAAAAGGCGTAAGGATATAAAATGGGTGCAAAAATCATAAAAAGGGGAATATGGGGACATAATGCGCCCAAGGAGGGAGCAAGGGGTACTATGGCCAACAAGTGGCATTAGCCAAGTTGCGCCAGGGTAAGTAGGGTCAGGTCCAGTTGCGCCTAGACATCAGGTTGCGCCTGAGTCAGACTGCGCTCAAGTCAGGTTGCGCTCAAGTCAGGCTGCGCTCAAGTCAGCATATGCAAGACATACGTCTCCAAAAGGCAGCGTATGGACTCCATAAGACTCCTCTTCAAGGCAGCGTATGTACTCCATACGACTCCTCATCAAGGCAGCGTATGAGGTCCATACGACTCCTTGTCAAGGCAGCGTATGCAAGACATACGTCTCTAAAAGGCAGCGTATGAGTCAGACTGCGCTGCGCTAAAGAGCGCACGCAACTCTGTGGCGCAAGCTAAAAAGCTCACGCACACTGCTCACTGTCTTCTCCAAATCAGCAAGAACTCTATGGTTTGAACCCAAAGCTTCAAAAGTCCATAACTTGGTCAAAATAAGTCCAAATCCAACTTTTCAAAGGTCAAAATTGGGTAGAATAAAATTCTCTACAACATGGAACCATCAAAACTTGAAAACAAAGAAGTTTGATAGATCAAAACCACCAAAATCCGAAAATAACTAATTTCTAGATCTACAAAAATTAAAGCCTCAAAATGGAAAATGACAAGTTCTAATGTGTCTTAGAAACATGAGGAGAAGCTAATGGAACAATAAAAATGGGCTCTCTTGTGGAAGCAAGTTGCACTTGCCTAAGGGGTGTTCTTGGTTGGTGGTGGGTCTAATGGAGAAGGAAGAAGAGTTAATAAGAAAGTGGAGGAGAGAGAAAAGTTAGGTGGGTTATAAAGAGGGATGGTTGTGGGTTTAACATGATAAACCAAAAAAATAAACCAAGCCAACCCAAAATAAACCAAGTTAAACCATTACATGCCATGATGAACCTAATCATGATTAAACTAAAATTAGCTAGCCAGGCAGGAAAAAAAAGAAAAAAATAAAAAAAATAAAAAAAAATACATGTCAGGATTCCGTATACGTATACTGGAAATACGTAGAACGAAAAACGGGGGTGACAGTATTCGATGCCCCCGAGGGGGATAACATCTCATGTAAAGATCCATATAGTACTAATCCATGATAATGTCGTGTCAGCATCAATTAAATTAAACTATGACAAGAATATAATTCTTAACAAGTATAAAACGGTCAGAGAATGTACTCGCCTGATATCCTAGCTGTCTGATGAGAATATGAGCCTGAGATGGAGTATCTGAGTCCTATTTTAGAGCAACACAGGTCACAACATGTCTAACATGAAATAAGAATAGTCTACGATGCATTCTAAATAATTCTAGGTCCTTCTAGGTCAAAGTCAACCCTTGGTCAACTCTGGTCAAACTTGGTCAACTTTGGTCAACTCTGGTCAAACCTGGTCAACCATAAGTCAACTAATCTATCTACCAAATTTTAGGTCAAACACAACTTATCTAGTCATTTTAAACTCATTTGAGTTGATTTGCATCAAGTCTGACTTAAAGTTGACTTTTGTCAACTTGGTCGACTTGATAATCAATTAGGCCAATATAGGCTCTTCCAGGCTAAAGTCAACTAATGGTCAACTCTAGGTCCTTATCACATGATACCAAGCCTAATAACATTACAGTCATAACTAACAAGATACTCAAAATAGATAGGCAAATATATATATATATGATACCTATTTATCACTATATTACCCATATCACAAGCCTATCTACAACAGACCAAGGTAAAACATACCATACACATATGAAAACATATAGGTAATGAAAAGGAAATGAAAGGAAAAGGAAAATTGGTAATGTTGATATTAACTTGAAAACAAAGTATCAAGTCACTGAAATCATGAAAACTCAAACTGTCAACACAAATCTTAAGGATTCAAACAAGTTAAAACTGAATGGAAATAAAAAACTAAATTAAATGTGAAGTCTATGTAAAACCAAATGAAAATGAACAACCAAAACATGAGATTAACATCTCTCAACATTTAAAAACCTTCATACTCACTGTTCAGCCACATCAAAATTTATATAAATACACTTAACCTGATTTCAATTGTAAAACAGTAATCTCTCATATATATACATTAAAATTTATATCTAAACTTTAATATCTTGCAAAACAGTGATCCATCATCAATATAAAACTTAAAATCTAATCAAAATTGTCAAGCAAAACTGAGAATGAACTCAACTCAGTTTTATACATGTGTATCGGTAAACTGAGAATAACTCAAACTGAGAATCCAAACCCAATATGTAAACATGCATCTCATATATATATATATATATATATATATATATATATATATATACATGTTAACATTACAAATTAATCATTAACTAACAATTAAAAGTGATGCTAAAACTCTGAAATTCTAGGAAACCGTACATGTATCAGTTATATAGGTGATCCCCAAATTCGAAACTCAATATCCTATTTTTAAACCAAATCACGATGATCAAAGTGTTCTCCATATGTGTGCGTGTCAAGGGGAAGTGTTCGTGTCCAAGCAAGTGGACACAAAGGTGTCCGAACTCTAAAACACCAAAATCAGTATACACTTAATCAGCGTTCTCGTACGGCCGTGTCTCGTCATCGTGGACACGACACAGGCCACGTGGAGCCACGTGCTCATGCCCACACCTAGCCCAGGTGTAGGGCTACACATTCGAGACCCTGACACATCACCACAACGTGTCTAGATGAGACACGATAGACGTATCAGTGGCGACTTTCACGCGCGTGCGCAACGGGCTCAGATCCGGGCGGCTCGATTTACGAGCTCGACACGAAACGAGATGACATGGTACTTGGGGGCTGATATGTCAGTCATGTCCCAAAGTCACACACCAAGTTTCACGTGTCCAAATGACACAAACACTGTGCACTGCCACCCGAACATCAGGGCACTCGCACGCACGCGTCAGGCTGTGGTTCGTGTCCGATTCTGGACACGAACGTGATGCAATTCGTGCTCATTCTAATAAAAAATCATAAGTCATATTTAGATCTACAAATCCAATCAATTAGTTTTTAAAATTATGAACAATAAATCCTATGTGGCATTTTATCAAACACATGCATATTTGTACTGATACGTGTCCGATACGGACACCAAATCAATACAAAATCCTACGAAACTCATCCTACAACTAGGGGACACCTAGATGGATGCATCTACAGGAATAATTCATGAAATTATGAAGGTTTGGAGAATTTACCTATTGGAATGAATTTCTAAAAAAAAGCTTCGATTGTGTAGATTCCTCCTTGCAGCTCCAAATCCCCAATGCACTCAAAATCTGAATTTTCTCAACCACAATGATTCATAAACAATAATCAGGACCTAATGCAAAAGACTAGGGTTTCATTGGAGAAGAAATAAGAAAGTTAAGAAGATACTTACTTAGGTTTTTGTTAGGAGGAAGGAATGTAAAGTGAGATGAATTCTCATCAAGAGATATTAAGTACTCTCCCCACTTGACCTAGTTGGCCGGCCATACCTAGATGGGCTAGGGTTTCCTATGGGTTGGGCTTGGGCCTCTTTTCTAACGCTAAAAATAAAATAAATGTTAATTAAAGGGAAGTTGCTAACTAGCCCTAATAAATATGCCAATCGCTTCTAACCTTAGAATAGGATTACTAACCCTAAAAAATCATGATACTAGGCTACTAAGTCATGGTGAGTCACTAGGCTAGGTTGCACCAAGGCTATACTATCAAGCCCCGAGTCGACAAACCGTTCGTCTCCGGTGTTATTTTGCCGAATCGATCGTCCTCGCTAAGGCGTGATGCTGTACGAGTCTGGAATTGCACTCGTACAAGGCAAGAACGTTATGTTTATCTTTTATATTGAAATGACAAGTTAAAACTTCATAAATCACATCAAATTGAGATGCAGTATAGGAAGATAGAAATTTGCTTTTCATTCATAGCTTGCAACGAAGTACAAGTCGTAATTACATTGGATGCCGTCGCGGCTACATTAATTGAAAATAGAAAGAAATACACTCGACAAGCTGCCTGAACTAATACTTGTCGTTCCATTTATTCACCCCTTTATACATAAGCCGTCGACTGAATTGGCTTCAAAATACTTCAGCATAGGAAGAGCTTCAAAATGCCTCTCCGTACATTAGCTTCAGTTTAGTTTGGAGCGCCTGTCGTACCTGGGGATATTGGGGGAGGGAATTAGCACACTTGCTAAGTGGACGAGACGAACCCACTTGTCTAAACCGACTCTGATTGTTAAGGTAGGCATGCTTTAGAGTTATCTTTCTATTTAGAACTAAATGAATTCAGTTCATATCGATAGCCATCATTTGAGTAATAAAACATACAGTAAAACATAGCAGTTTATCCTATTTCTTACCACGATCGTGCTCGTCCCTGCATAAAACACAGATAATATTTACTACCTGCATAAGAAAATAGGTGAGCATGCTCTATCTTATATGTGCGGTCATTAATACTATGCATCACGAGACTTTATATGGCATTACGACGTGCCTGTCAGCTTGGGTTGCAAGCCCTGCTACAGGGTCTCGTAATGCCTCGCGCCGAAGCATGAAGTTGTTTTTCCCCTAGGTCAATTCGGTTCCGATGCCCCGGATATCGTATCGAGGAAATTTCAACTTGTGCTCAAGCTATCCATGACCATGCCAATGCGTGAATTTGTTTAATATGTGCGGGCAGATTTGTATAGCACGGACTGTATTGAATGACATTATCATTTCTCCCAACTCATGCAACGATTTATTTTCCCCATAGCCATACTCCCGTTTTAGCGTCCCGTAGGCACCAAATTGTCCGAGTCATCATAACCCATGATCGACGTTTCATATTATTTCGTAGCACATGAAATAGTCTATCTTTTTACTAGAACCTTAAACTTTCCGATTTATGTGATAAACTTGTATTTTTAGAGTAGATTACTCTAAATCGATACGTTTTTTCCGAGTTCTTGAACTTAGTGGATTGGCATGCAATTAACTTGGCATCGTTCGATTTGAATAAATTTAAAGCATGGAATTAGTTTGTGGGACAAAGTAGAAAAGAAGGCCGAATCACCTACCGTTTACTTTGCTCGTGCCGATCGTCGAAGCGCTTCGCAACGTCAAGCTTTAGTTACGCGGGCTCCTGCAATGGCACCAATACTTTGTTATAGTTCCTTCTTTTTCCCTTGCTTCGAAATTTGTAATTACATCTAGAAAAACGACGCGAAAGCACTTCATCAAAACCCAGCAGAAAAAGCTCCAAGAAAACTATACATCGGTCCGGTCCTATCGGAGGGACTCTTATAGAGAGCTCACTCACCGAGACGCAGCCCGCTGCATCTAGGACTTATTCTAACTGAAGTCGTTCTATTAGTTGGATCGATTCTCGTAACGTCCGTCCAAATCGATTTGATCGATGTCGTAAGGTGTTATCGTTTACCAAGCTTAGCTATCGAGTCAGATGGCCATCTAAGTTCCCGGACGATCTGACTCGGCACAAGCATATTATGAAGTTCCGTCGCCTATCGAAAGCGGGGCGCTACATAATATACCACTAAGAAAAATTTTTGACCCGAAACTTAAGAACAAGGGTCTGACCTTAATTTAGACAAACAATGCAGGGTATTTCTCTTTCATCTCCGCCTCCATCTCCCACGTCGACTCCTCAACTGAATGGTTCTGCTAAAGCACGCGGACCAAGGACATCGATCGATTTCATAGCACCTTCTCTTTGCGGTCCAAAATTTGAATAGGCTCTTTCGAGTAAGACAAGTCAGTACGTAGCTCCAACAGATCGTAGCTAACCACATGACTTGGATCGTGCACGTATTTTCGAAGTTGTGAAACGTGGAAGACATCGTGCACATCAGCCAAGACAGGAGGTAGTGTAATCCGATAAGCAACCATTGTAACTCGCTCGATGATCTCAAAGGGGCCTACAAATCTCGGGCTCAACTTGCCTTTAACGCCGAACCGCATCACACCGCGCATGGGCGTTACTTTCAGAAATACATGGTCCCCGACCAAGAATTTTAGCGGTCGCCGACGAAGATCTACGTAGCTCTTTTGTTGACTTTGTGCGAAGCGGAGTCTATCTCGAATCAAGCGAACCTTTTCGACGGCCTGCTCCACCAGTTTCTGTCCAAGCACTTGTCGCTCTCCGACTTCATTCCAGCATATCGGCGAACGACACTTCCTCCTGTAGAGCGCTTTATATGGAGCCATCTGAATGCTCGACTGATAGCTGTTGTTATATGTAAACTCCACAAGCGGCAAATGCGAATCCCAACTAGTCTTTAGGTCGATCGTACACAGACGCAACATATCTTCTAAGATCTGATTTACCCTCTCCGTCTGACGGTCTATTTGGGGATGGTATGCAGAACTAAAGTTCAGTTTTGTCCCCATCGTCTCCTGTAGGCTCGTCCAAAAATGCGATAGGAATCGCCCGTCTCTATCCGAAATTATTGAGGCCGGTACCCTTTACAGTCGAACAATCTCGTCGACGTAAATTTGTGCTAACCGATCGACGCTCCATCCTACTTTAATTGCGATGAAGTGAGCCGACTTGGTCAATCTATCAATAATGACCCAAATCGCATTATTCTCCCGCGACGTCTTCGTAAATACCACAATAAAATCTATCGAGATATTGTCCCACTTCCACTCGGGAATGGCGATGTTCTGCAGCTCTCCGCCTGGCCTATGGTGTTTCGCCTTCACTTGCTGTCACGCCATGCATTGCGATACGAAAGTAGCCATATCTTACTTCATGCCATGCCACTAGAAGTTCGTGCGCAAGTCCTTGTACATCTTGGTGCTTCCAGGATATAACGAGTACTTCGCATAATGTGCCTTCGTCAGAATTTCTTTCCTGAGTTTAGCAGTTTTAGGAATGTAGAGCCTTTCCTTTAGTCGTATCATCCTGTCTCCGTCTTCCGCAAAGTCAGTCGTCCTTCCTGTTGGAATCAGCTCGCGCATCTTCTCAAGAAATGAGACGTCCTTCTGTGTGGTCTTTATCTTGCTAAGCAGGCTCGATCCTAACTTCAGCTAAGCTAGGTGCAGGTGTCGATACTCAATTCCAAGTTCGATACCCATCGTTTCAAGGTCTCGCCGTATCTTCTTGTTTATGGCTAGTATTCCCATAAACATTCTGCTAAGCACGTCGTCTACAACGCTTCCTGTCACGACCCGTACCCTAGAGTAAGGGCACGAGACGTGGGTACGTCCAGTCTACGTCGCAGTATCGGTGGTAGAACGCTGTCCTAGGTCAAACATCTAACAATATAAAGGTACCTGTACGGGATATATACTCCGAATGGAGGTGACATAGCAAATACAGTCTTAATCACATCTAAGGTAGAGCATGATAAAAGATAGATAAAACATGAAATCCACAAAGAGATACCGCAGATAGAAGTCTAAGTGTCTAAGATACACAAACCCAGAAAACATCTCAAATCTCAAATACAGTAACCCATAAAGTAAATACAACTTAAGATAACTGAAATAACTATCTATACAACCTCTACTATGTCTCCTCTAGACTACCAGGCATCCTCCAAGCTATCTGTAAAATTTATCAACAGGTCTAGTCAGGACAGGAGTGAGCTAAGTACATCTCATGCAGTTCATATAATGACAAGAATAAAATACAGGCAATAGAGTAAAATACATGAAACGCAGAAGAGTATACATGAGTAAAAAGAAGACTGTAATGAAATATCTACTATAAGTAAAGAGCTAAAGTGAACTAGTGATTTAGAGTACAAGCTAGACATGTGAACGACTTGATAATAAACATGAGAGGTCGTACATGGCTATACTACTTTGGAAATTGTCCACATGACTATTTATACTCCCTCGTACCCCAATCAATACACAAGGATCCGTTCAAGTTATGTTATTGTACATGATATTCACATGGGGGGCCATAAATGGGTGCATATGAATATAAACATAGGGGCTCCGTGATCATGAGAGTACATGAATCACGAGAGTGCACATGTAAGATAAAAGCACGAGAGTACATGATGAAAGTGAAATGCACATGACATGATGTATCTGATGCTCCCGAGGGGGATAACATCGTATGAAAAGATCCATATAGTACTAATCCGTGTTTCCATCGTGTCAGCATCAAGTAAGATAATCTAGAGCGAGAAAATACTCCTAGCAAGTATGAAACGGTCAGAGAATGTACTCGTCTGACAACCTGAACAGCAGATAGGTATAGAGGTCCAAACTGAAGCCACAGAGTCCTATTTAAAGCAATACAGGTTACAAGGTGTTCAAGTTGTAATAAATAAATTTCTACAAGCAATCTATATTATTCTAGGCTCTTCTAAGTCAAGTCAACTCTAGGTCAACTCCGGTCATCAATCTAGTCAAACTAGGTCAAGTATTGACTTATAGTTGACTTTTAGTCAACTTGTCAACTCTGGTCAAATAGGACCAATTCTAGTTTAATTATTAAAGATATAAAGTGTAAGTCAAAACTTACGACACGCAAATCGAGATAAGATGATCAACGATAAAGTTATTAATCTTATTATAGTGATCCATGTGTCCATCTTGTCAATTTCAGCGATGTGAGATCACTGGAATTGACTGATCTCAGTTTCGTTTTACTAATCCCGAAATACGAAAATTATAATAATTAATTATAATAAAAAAAGGTGATACATAGAGAAACTATCTACAAATATTGTCGGATGATGAAATAAATATCGCCAACGTGTCCAGAATGGTCAAATTAGCTAGGATAGTCTACCCATCGGTCCAATTTGGACACAAGGGCAAAAAGGTAATTTCGGGTCAAAACGGTATCCTTGTCGGAGCCATTTTGCACCGAAAAATGTATAAGAAAATAAGTCCACAAAATATAACACATTATATGTCCACGAAACCAGAATGACGATACGAACCCAACGGTATATCCAGAATTGGATTCCGTTGACCCGATCTTAATTTGGTTCGTTGACCAGAACTTGAAATTTCGGTTTGCACAAAAATGCGTGCCGGAGCCAATGTTCTCAAAACTCAGCAAACTATATGTCAATGAGCCCAGAATGATGATACGAACTCAATGGTATATCCGAAATTGAATTCCGATGAGCCGATCTCAAAATGACCCGCTGACCCGGATATTGGTATCCGACTTGCACCGAAATACATGCTGGATCCAATATCTACTAAAACCTGGCAAATTATATGTCAACGAATCCAGAATGACGATACAAACTCAACGGTGTATCCAGAATTGGATTTCGATGAGCCGACGTCAAAAAGTCCCGTTGACTCGGACTGTGGGACCCACTTTACACCAAAATGCGTGCCAGGGCCCACATCCTCCAAATCTAACAAATTTTATATGAAAACATGCCAGAACGACGCCACGAGTCTACTGGTGGTGTCAGAAATGAAATCTGGAGTCCCGTGTTCAAAAATGGAATTTTACAAGTTTGATATTATGAATTCGGGCGGCCAACTTTGGCGTCAAATTCAACCAATCAAACAAGCTCACAATGAAACATAACTGGAGGGATAGAAAAAGGGTTATACCATCTTTGCACAGGAACTAGTAGCATGCCAAATGGAGCTGCGGTGGAGGAGGTACAAGCCGACGAAGTTGGCTCCGCAAAACTGTCAAAAATTTATACAATTTAAACGGTCAACTTGGTGGCCGGTTTTAATGTATCAAACGATAAAATTAACGGACAAAAATTGACAGGAGTGAAGATGGATATACCGAGATTATGACGGAGCAAAGAAATCACTGATCCAACGATCGGATTTCTCAAAAATTGTGTACAAAGTTGTTGTGACGGGGCGCCAAATCGGACTTGATTCCGTGCGCGTCACGGCGGGAATTCGTGCGAAATGTACGAATCGCCTATACGTCGCGCCGGAGAGAGAGATCGCGGACCCAGGGGGGTCACCGGTGTTCGCCCACCGTGGAGGGGTGGGGTGGCACGGCCACGGCGGTGGCGGCCGGCGGCGTGGCCTGCGTGCGCGGCCACAGGGCCTTTCCGGCCGGCCTGCTGCAACCGCTGCTGTTTATAGCTGCGCGCGGGGATTGTACGGCCTGGCCTGGCCCGGCGATGGCGGGGGCGGCACGGCCACTACGAGGTCGACGGTGGCGCACGGTTGAGGGAAGAGGTGGTGGCGGTTAGATGTGGTGGTGGTGGTGGTGATGGTTAGATGAGGGAAGAGGAGGAGGGAAGGAGTTGGTGGTCGACTGCTCGGCCAGGGCGTGGTAGCCGGCGGTGCTCGGCCACGACGGGGGTCCGACCAGGGGCTAGGCTCAGGGAAATGGCTACATCTAGGTGGTGGTGGTGCCAAATGCTGTAGGTGTTGGTGGCTAAAAGGAGAGGAATTAAAGAGAGAGAGAGAGAGAGGAAATATATGTGTGTAAAAAAGGAAGGAGAGAAAATGCTATTCCCTCAAAGTTAGGGCCGGCCACTAGGCTAGGGGGTGTTGGGGAGTTTGTCATGTAGGGATTTAAGGGCTAGGATTAATTAGGAGGGAAATCAAGGGTAGAAATTAATAGGGGATTAAATATTCTTAGGGATTTAAAATCAATAGAATTTTCCATCGAATATTAAAATAGATAGAATGGATATTTAATATTATTTTTGGATGAGAAAAGTGAGGGCATCATGAGAGAGGGAAACATGAAGCTTGGACTGGGTTCGGTCGAGCCGGGTCGGATCAAAATCGGACATGGCACAATAATTGAAATTAAATAGGTATTTAAAATCATGGGTAAATAAGTAGCATGTGGGGATTCCAATAAATGGGACACAAGTGTCATGCGGGTAGTAGGCTTCATGTGGGCCATGTCCATATTTTGGGTCGGCTAGATTGGATCGATATCGGGTCCCAAAATTAAATTGGAAGTCTGGTCACAAATTACGGTAGATAATTAATTGGCCTAAATTGACCCAAAAGTTGTGCGAAGCAAACGAAGTACAAGATGGTGTGTCTGAGTAGGACACGAAGGTCATGGGTAAAGTGTGTCTCGAGTAGATCATGCATGATGAGTTGGTTTCAAGAAAATGACTAGTCTTCTGCTCCTAAATTAAAAGTCACGACAACGTGCTAATAATGATCAAGGAAAAGAGTGGAAAAATTAATTAGTGATCAAATGGTCTAAATCGACCCGAAGTTGTGCGAAGCAAAAGGAGGATAAGGGAACAAGTTTGGATGGGATATTATATACCATCAAGAAGGTAATCTTGTCCACTACAAAACTCGTGAAGAAGGTTTCCAGAGATGAACATCCTTGACACTCCAAATATCAAAGGCACGAAAAAGTACACTTAAAGATAAATAACAGAATAAATTATTTATTGAAACTAAATCACTCAGAAAAATTAAAAAAATCAACCCGAAATTCAGGATGCTCACATCCTACCCACCTTATAAAAATTTTGTCCTCGAAATTAAAATGTTCACACTCCTTCTAGGTCAAACCCTCACAATCAAAGTCTCAGAACTTAAACAAATCATACGATTAAAAAGGACGACATACAGGGTCATAAAATACGGTGGTAGTGAAAGTCTTATCTAGATATACTAGTCATGCTAACCAAAACGGTCATAGGGTATCAAAACACACAAGCAATCTAGGGTGCTAAACAAGAAAAGATACAAAAATAATAAATTATCAAAACTGTAAGACAGTCTACATTCTATGTGAAAACTGGTACTTATCAAAAATAAATAAAGATAACTACCAATTATATATAAAGGGTACTATTCAAGAAAAATCAAAATCAAAAGTTAAGAATGAAAGTCAATTGCATTGAAATCCAATCACAATATATTTATATATATAGCGTTAGAGAGGGAAAAGCTAGCATTATATAATGGTTATGTGGTTCATGTGTGTATGGTGTATGTGGACATGTTCATATGGTTAGATAGTAGGCATGTGTGTGTGTGAAATATACATGAAAGTGTATAGGAGGATTTGGGTTTCTAAACAATAGCTATCAAGTTACACTACTCATGGCATATTGGTTAACAATCTACAATACACAACCTATTTACTCATAACATGCATGTCTAACCATATATATATATATATATATATATATATATATATATATATATAGAGAGAGAGAGATGTAGAGATTTAGTTATGTATCTATATACATTATAACATGTATGTATGTATAAACTCTATATATATCTATATAGATATATGTACATAACATGGAGAGGAAAGGTTAGGTTTACATGGTAGTGTATACTATGTTAGAGTGTGTATGTCCTTGTACAGGGTTACAGCTTTAGTATTGAAAGGTTAAACCCAGTTTTAGTTCAGCATTTACATACAAAATCTGAAAATAAGATAACATTTAAACTAGTGTAATATTAACATAATGCAGTTTTAGATTTTAGGTTGAAACATCACAACCAACTCAATGCTCCTAACACAACCTAACATGATGGAGATAAACCCAAACATACTATCCCTAGATTTATCTATGCATACAGTTCAATATTACATATTAAATCTGAAATTGAACTAAACATTTGAAATCAATGTAAAAAAAATGTTAACATGTATTCAGTTTTAGAATTTTGGAGAAATTCGAACATCAAACCAACACAAAGTTCATCACAACCACAACCTAACATGTAAGAATATGAAACCTAACACTATATCCCTATATACAACAATGCATATAGCTCAAAATATTACATTTAAAAACAGCAAATTGAACTAAACATTTGGCATCCAGTATTAAGGGTTAATATGCACACAGTCTCAGATTTGATAAATTCAAACACAAAACTCAACCAATTTCTTTAAAAATTGAAACCCTGTATATAACATACATGTGCAATGATGTAAACAAAACTAATAACATGAAATTTATATTTAAATTACGAATTTAAATTAGAAAAAAACAGAGAACCAGTCTCTGATACTGTATTGTATCAGAAATATTAGGGTTTTGAGAATTTAAACATCAACAACATATTAATATGTATTTATATAGATTGGTAATCAAAGTGTAGCATGCATACGTGTTAGGTAAAGTGTCTGTGTCCACTATATATATTCTCATGTCCCAATATAAAAATCAAATTCTATATCAAGGCCAACATTTAGATTCCTACCAAGATTGTAAAGTAGGTGATTGATGTAATCAAGACAGTTTTATTATTATTATTATTATTATTATTTATAATACAAAAGATAATAACAAGAAGGAAATAATGATAAAATCTGTTCTGCTTATCTTTTTAAAAGAAGGAACCATTTTGAAACCAGAGCTATAATATCAAGTCTAAGATAAGGTCTAGCAAAATCATCGATTCATTGTATTATGAAGAAACTCATAGCAAGAAGTTACACAAGGTTTATAATAACAGCTAAAGCTACTCCTAAGTTAAATAATGAGAAGCAAAACAAAATAAAACAAACAATAATTCCTTTTTTTTTAGAATGACTGAAACAAAAGTAAAAAAAACATGTTCAAGAACATTTAAGGTACAATCTGATAATCATATGCGTCTATCCAAAATCATGATACTCTAAATCCTCGTCATACTAGTAAGCAAGGCTACGATAATCACAAAGTCCTCGACTTAGGCACATACCTCTAGAATCATGGTATTTAAAATTTTTGCGATACCGCTAGCTTGGCTGTGAAAATCTTAAATTTCCACACCCGAGAAATATATCCAAAGTCAGACTATATATCCTCACCATGCTGGCTAATGTGAATGTAGAAGACTAGATTCCATAACTTATATGACTTAACCCATATAATTTCATCTTGACACAAAAAAAATTAAATCAACAATAGATACCAAAATCAAATTTATTAACGAACATCAAGATTTAAAACTGAACAATAATCCATCAAATCGTATAAATACAAACTCGGACGCAATACTAACATCAAGATTCAAAATTCAACAATCATCCATCAAAATCAATAAATATAAACTCAAATTCAACAATAATCTATCAAAATCAAATTCAACAACAGAAAGTAAAGATAAATCAAATCAAGGGAAGAAAAGTTTTCAAATCGAAGTTAAAATAAGATTCTCAAGGGTCGTTCCAGGAATCTCTCAAAAAATCCTAAATGTGATTGAGTATCCTCTCATTAAAGACCTATTCATTATCCTTAATTGCAGGCGCATAGCAGTACAACTAATTGTCGTACTACCACGACTTCGCACAATTACGAATCTCGACCTGCATGGGCCACCACTAAAAATGTGTCACGACCCGCACCCTAGAATAAGGGCACGAGACGTGGGTACGTCCAGCCTACACCGCAGTATTGGCGGTAGAACGCTGTCCTAGGTCAAACATCTAACAATATAAAGGTACCTGTATAATATATACACTTCGAATGGAGGTGACATAGCAAATACAGTCTCAATCACATCTAAGGTAGAGCATGATAAAAGATAGATAAAACATGAAATCCACAAAGAGATAACGCAGATAGAAGTCTAAGTGTCTAAGATATACAAATCCAGAAAACATATCAAATCTCAAATACAGTAATCCATAAAGAAAATACAACTCAAGACAACTGAAATAACTATCTATACAACCTCTACTATGTCTCCTCTAGGCTAGCAGGCAACCTCCAAGCTATCTGTAAAATTTATCAACAGGTCCAGTCGGGACAGGAACGAGCTAAGTACATCTCACGCAGTTCATATAATGACAAGAATAAAATATAGGCAATAGAGTAAAATACATGAAACGCTGAATAGTATACATGAGTAAAAAGAAGACTGTAATGAAATATCTATTATAAGTAAAGAGCTAAAGTGAACTAGTGATTTAGAGTACAAGCTAGACATGTGAACGGCTTGATAATAAACATGAGAGGTCATACATGGCTACACTACTTTGGAAATTGTCCACATGACTATTTATACTCCCCCGTACCCCAATCAATACATAAGGATCCGTTCAAGTTATGTTATTGTACATGATATTCACATGGGGGCCCATAAATGGGTGCACATGAATATAAACATGGGGCTCCGTGATCATGAGAGTACATGAATCACGATAGTGCACATGTAAGGTGAAAGCACGAGAGTACATAATGAAAGTGAAACACACATGACATGATGTATCTGATGCTCCCGAAGGGGATAACATCATATGAAAAGATCCATATAGTACTAATCCGTGTTTCCATCGTGTCAGCATCAAGTAAGATAATCTAGAGCGAAAAAATACTCATAGCAAGTATGAAACGGTCATAGAATGTACTCACCAGACAACCTGAACAGCTGATAGGTATAGAGGTCCAAACTAAAGCCACAGAGTCCTATTTAAAGCAACACAGGTTACAACGTGTTCAAGTTGTAATAAATGTATTTCTACAAGCAATCTATATTATTCTAGGCTCTTCTAAGTCAAGTCAACTCTAGTTCAACTCCGGTCATCAATCTAGTCAAACTAGGTCAAGTGTTGACTTTCAGTTGACTTTTAGTCAACTTTTCAACTCTGGTCAAACATGGTCAATTCTAGTCTAATTATTAAAGATATAAAGTGTACTTCGTTATTCGTACGTCGAAACTTACGACACACAAATCGAGATAAGATGATCAACGATAAAGTTAATAATCTTATTATAGTGATCCACGTGTCCATCTTGTCAATTTTAGTGATGTGAGATCACTGGAATTGACTGATCTCAGTTTCGTTTTACTAATCCCGAAATACGAATATTATAGGAATTAATTACAATAAAAAAGGTGATACATAGAGAAACTATCAACAAATATTGTCGGATGATGAAATAAACATCGCCAACGTGTCCAGAATGGTCAAATTAGCTAGGATAGCCAAAGTCTACCCATCGGTCGAATTTGGCCACAAGGACAAAAAGGTAATTTCGGGTCAAAACGGTAACCGTGTCGGAGCTATTTTGTACCAAAAAATATGCAAGAAAACAAGTCTACAAAATATAACAAATTATATGTCCACGAAACCAGAATGACGACACGAACCCAATGGTATATCCAGAATTGGATTCCGTTGATCCGATCTCAATTTGGTTCGTTGACCAGAACTTAAAATTTTGGTTTGTACAGAAATGCGTGCCAGAGCCAATGTTCTCAAAACTTAGCAAACTATATGTCAACGTGTCCAGAAAGACGATACGATCTCAACGGTATATCCGAAATTGGATTCCGATGAGCCGATCTCAAAATGACCCGTTGACCCGAATATTGGTATCCGATTTGCACCGAAATGCGTGCCGAATCCAATATCCACTAAAACCTAGCAAATTATTTGTCAACGAGTCCAAAATGACGATACGAACTCAACGGTATATCCGGAATTGAATTCTGATGAGCCGGTGTCAAAAAGTCCCGTTGACCCGGACTATGGGATCCACTTTGTACCAAAATACGTGTCAGGGCCCACGTCCTCCAAATCTAACAAAATTTATATGAAAATATGCCAACACGATGCCACGAGTCTACTGGTGGTGTCAGAAATGGAATCTGGAGTCCCGTATTCAAAAATGGAATTTTATAAGTTGGATATTACGAATTCGGACGATCAACTTTGGCATCGAATTCAACCAATCAAACAAGTTCACAATGAAACAAAACATGAGGGATAGTAAGAGGGTTATACCAGCTTTGCACAGGAACTGGTAGCACGCCAAATGGAGCTGCGGTGGAGGAGGTACAAGCCGACGAAGTTGGCTCCGCGAAACTGTCCAAAATTTATACAATTTAAATGGTCAACTTGGTGGCCGGTTTTGATGTATCAAACTATAAAACTAACGGACAAAAATTGACAGGAGTGAAGATGGATATACCGAGATTGTGACGGAGTGAAGAAATCGCCGAACTAATGGTCGAATTTCTATAAAATTGTGCACGAAGTTACTATGATGGGATACCAAATTGGACTTGATTCCGCGCGCGTCACGGCGGAAATTTGTACGAAATGCACGAATCGTCTATACGTCACGCCGGAGAGAGAGATGGAAGACCCAGGGGGTCACCGGTGTTCGCCCACCGTGGGGGGGCATGGCCAAGGCGGCGACGGCCACAGGGCCACTGGGTTTTCCGGCCGGCCTGCTGCAACCGCTGCTGTTTGCAGCTGCACGCTGGGCTTGCACGGCCTGGCCTGGCCCAGCGACGACGGGGGTAGCACGTCCACGGCGAAGTCGGCGGTGGCGCACGGTTGAGGGAAGAAGTGGTGGCAGTTCGATGTAGTGGTGGTGATGATTAGATGAGGGAAGAGGAGGAGGGAAGGAGTTGGTAGACGGCTGCTCGGCCAGGGAGTGGTGGCCGACGACGCTCGGCCACGTCGGGGGTCTGGCCAGGGGCTGGGTTTGGGGGAATGGCTACATGTAGGTGGTGGTGGTGCCAAATGCTGTAGGTGTTGGTAGCTAAAAGAAGAGGAATTAAAGTGAGGGAGAGAGGAAATATATGTGTGTAAAAAGGAAGGAGAAAGAATGCTATTCCCTCAAAGTTAGGGCCGGCCACTAGGCTAGGGGGTGTTGGAGAGTTTGTCATGTAGGGATTTAAGGGCTAGGATTAATTAGGAGGGAAATTAAGGGTAGAAATTAATAGGGGATTAAATATTCTTAGGGATTTAAAATCAATATAATTTTCCATCGAATATTAAAATAGGTAGAATGGATATTTAATATTATTTTTGGACGAGAAAAGTGAGGGCATCATGAGAGAGGGAAACATGAAGCTTGGACTGGGTTCGGTCGAGCCGGGTCGGATCAAAATCGGACATGGCACAATAATTGAAATTTAATAGGTGTTTATAATCATGGGTAAATAAGTAGCATGTGGGGATTCCAATAAATGGGACACAAGTGTCATGCGGGTAGTAGGCTTCATGTGGGCTATGTCTATATTTGGGGTCGGCTAGATTGGATCGATATCGGGTCCCAAAATTAAATTGGAACTTTGGTCACAAATTACGGTAGATAATTAATTGGCCTAAATTGATCCAAAAGTTGTGCGAAGCAAACGAAGTACAAGATGGTGTGTCTGAGTAGGACACGAAGGTCATGGGTGAAGTGTGTCTCGAGTAGATCATGAATGATGAGTTGGTTTCAAGAAAATGACTGGTCTTCTGCTCCTAAATTAAAAGTCACGACAACGTGCTAATAATGATCAAGGAAAAGAGTGGGAAAATTAATTAGTGATCAAATGGTCTAAATCGACCCGAAGTTGTATGAAGCAAAGAGAGTATGAGGAAACAAGTTTGGATGCGACATTATATACCATCATGAAGGTAATCTTGTCCACTACAAAACTCGTGAAGAAGGTTTCCAGAGATGAACATCCCTGACACTCCAAATATCAAAGGCACGGAAAAGTACACTTAAAGATAAATAACATAATAAATTATTTATTGAAACTAAATCACTCAGAAAAATTAAAAAAATCAACCCAAAATTCAGGGTGCTCACACTTCCCTTGTCCGGCGTATACTTGATCGTTAGCTCATAATCTTTTACGAGTTCGAGCCAAAGTCGCTATCGTAGGTTGAGTTCTCGTTGCGTAAACAAGTATTTTAAGATTTTATAATCTGTATAGATTCTGCAAGCCACACCACAGAGATAGTGCCGCCAGAGTTTCAACACAAACACGATCGCCGCCAATTCTAGGTAGTACGTCGGATAGTTTTTCTCGTGCTGCTTCAACTGCATGCGTAGGAGATGACTTTGTCTCTCTGTATGAGTACGCACTCGAGGCCAGTTTTCGATGCATCGCTGAATATCTGATAGCCTTCTGGACCGTCTAGAAGTGCAAGGATTAGAGCTGAGATGAGCCGTTGCTTCAACTCTTGAAAGCTGGATTCACAATCGTCACTCCATTCAAATACTACTCCCTTATGGGTGAGGCAAGTCAGAGGCGACGCTAGTTTTGAAAAGTTTCACATGAATATTCGATAGTTGCCCGCTAAGCCCAGGAAACTCCAAATGTCGCTTGCCGAGGTAGGTCGTTTCCAATCTACTACCGCTTCAATCTTTCTTGGGTCCACCGCGACACCTTCGGTAGAGATCATATGTCCGAGGAATGTCACGCTACTCATCCAGAACTCGCACTTACTCTGCTTGGCATATAATTTATTTTCACACAAAATCTGCAATACTATCTTCAAGTGTTCTGCGTGCTCTTCTCGGTCCCTTGAATAGATAAGGATATCGTCGATGAACATGACTACGAATTTATCGATTTGGGGTCGAAAGACTCAGTTCATCAAATCCATGAAAGCGGCTGGGGTATTCGTCAAACAGAATGGCATGACTAGGAATTCGTAATGACCATATCGAGTGCGAAAGGCAGACTTCGATACGTCATCGGACTTGATCTTCAATTGATGATAGCCTGAACGAAGATCAATTTTTGAAAATACTGACGTACCTTGTGGTTGGTCAAACAAGTCGTCGATTCGTGGCAAAGGATATTTGTTCCGCATGGTCGCCTTGTTGAGTTCACGATAGTTGATGCATAGCCGCATCGACCCATCCTTCTTCTTCACGAACAATACGGGAGCTCCCCACGGAGAGACTCTAGGGCGAATAAATTCATGGTCTAGAAACTCTTGTAATTGCAGCTTCGGCTCCTTCAGTTCTGCTGGTGCCATTCAGTAAGGTACCTTTGATATCGATCGTGTATCCGAAAAGGTGTCGATGCTGAATTCAATTTTTCGATCCGGCGGCATCTCGGACATCTCGTCAGGAAAACCATCGAGAAAATCTGCCATAATATCAGTCTGTATTGTGTTTGTATTATCCTTCCGCGTGTCTCGAACTGATGCCAAGTATCCTGTGCAGTCGGTACACAGCATATGCCTCACCGAGATTGTCGATACCATCATTGCCGTCTTCGAGATCGTACCACACGAATATGAGAACTCTGTTTTGCCAGGAAGACGAAATACCACTCACTTCTCTGCGCACTCGATCGTTGTATGACAAGCGCCCAACCAATCAATGCCCAGGATTATGTCGTACTCTTTGATGTCTAGTACGACGGCATCGAAGGATAGATTTCTTCCTCCGATACAAATATGACCATCCAAACAAATAAAGTTTACAGGCATATCGACTCCCGACGGAGTGCTAACGCTAATATTCATATCTAGTGATTGCATGGGTATTTTATTTTCGTTCGCATAATCAGCAGATATAAAGCTATGCGTCGCACCCGAATCGAATAGTACTCGAGCAGGTATATTTTTGTAGAGTAATATACCTGTTACAACAGTATCGGACGCAAATTCCTCGTCCTGAGTTAAGGCATAAACTCGGCCTTGAGCTCCGTGACATTGATTCTGCTGGTTGATGGGCACCGCATTTGCGCCTTGCAGTATCGGTGCTTTGTACAGATTCGAAACGTTCCTTGGTGGGTTCTGTTGGTTCGAAACATTTCTCGGACATTGCGACTTTGAATAGCCCTTCTCGCCACACCCGAAACATGTTCTGTGGAAATAATCGCTCGAGCGATGCCTATGCCTGCCACATATATTGCAGTATAATCCTGGATATGGACGCTGATTCTCAGATGTGTTTGGATGCTTTTGTACTACCGATCCTCCAGCGTCATTAGGACACTTGCTGAAATTGTTGCGAACGACAGGCACGACCCTTTGTGACATACGGCCAATGATCCGCTCACTATCAAGTGTGGCTTCGTAGGATTCACGATAAGTTCGGTATCGTTGGTTCATGACATCCCTTCGCAGTTCGTCATTTAGGCCTTGTTGGAAGCGTTCACACCATGCTTCTTTGTTGGGCAGATGGCACCGGCAAACTTTGCCAGCTTTGAGAAGCTCGAGTCATAATTGTCGACAGACATATTTTCCTGTCGCAGCATCATGAACTCGTCTTTTTTTTACGACGGACGACGCGAGGAACGTACTATTCGAGGAAAGCTTTCTTGAATATTTTCCAAGAAATCGTGGCGTCTGTATCGGCATCAAAGATTTCCTGCTTCTTAGCTGCCCACCAGTCGTACGCCCTCAGTTGCAGCTGTAACGTCGCACAAGTTACCCTCTGGGACCCTTCAATGCTAAGCAGATTAAACAGGTCCTCAATCTCCGTGAGCCACCCCATGATTACATCAGGCTCTACTCGGTCGTTTAATTTATGTGGATTCATCTTGCGAAACTCCTTTGTCTTGAACAAGGAAGAAGAATTTTTTCATTTGCGGTTGAGCTTCTTCTTCCTCGTCTTCTTCTTGATCTCCTTCCTTCTCCTCGGGTACCTCGTCCGTAGCGTTGGTATTGCCCGCCATTTTGTTCACTATCTGAGTCAGGGCGTTCATTTGCTTCTGCTGTGCATCAAATTGGACTTTGAATTGTATCTGAAGCTGTTGTTGCTGCAGTTCCATCAACTGTAGCATCTTCTTCATAGTCGTCTCGCTAGGGCCAGTGCTTTTTGTGGGTCGACGTACTATCTACGATTTGGGTTGTTGTGCCATGATTGTTTCTTTTCTTAGTCATTCCTACAAAATAGTATAAACCCGTTAGTATTTTTCAAAAATATCTACGGGCTTACTTGTATGGAACTTTTATTTCACGCAGCATGTCGACAAGCATTCAATTGAGCCATCGCAATGGATAATTCCAACAATAAAACATCTTTCAAAAATTCGAGGAAACATAACTGAGCTCTGATACCAATTTGTCACGCCCCGAGTCGACAAAGCGATCATCCCTGGTGTTATTTTGCCGAATCGATCGTCCTCGCTAAGGCTTGATGTCGTACGAGTCTGGAATTGCACTCGTACAAGACAAGAACGTTACGTTTATCTTTTATACTAAAATGCCAAGTTGAAACTTCATAAATCACATCAAATTGAGACGTAGTATAGGAAGATAGAATTTTTTTTCATTCGTAGCTTGCAACGAAGTGCAAATCGTAATTACATTAGATGTCATTACGGCTACATTGATTGAAAATAGAAAGAAATACACTCGACAAGCTGCCTGAACTAACACTTGTTGTTCCATACATTCGCCCCTTTATACATAAGCCGTCGACTGAATTGGCTTCAAAACAGCATATAAAGAGCTTCAAAATGCCTCTCCGCACTTCAGCTTCAGTTTAGTTTGGAGCGTCCGTCGCACCTGGGAAAATTGGGGGAGGGGATTGGCACACTTGCTAAGTGGACGAGACGAACCCACTCGTCTAAACCGACTCTGATTGTTAAGTTAGGCATGCTTTAGAGTTGTCTTTCTATTTAGAACTAAATGAATTAAGTTCATATTGATAGCCATCATTTGAGTCATGAAGCATACAGTAAAATATAGCAGTTTATCCCATTTCTTACCACGGTCGTACTCGTCCCTGCATAAAACAAAGATAATATTTACTACCTGCATAGGACAATAGGTGAGCATGCTCTATCTTATATGTGCGGTCATTGATGCTATGCATCACGAGGGACTTTATATGGCATTACGACGTGCCTGTCAGCTTGGGTTGCAAGTCTGGCTGCAGGTCTCGTAATGCCACGCGCCAAAGAACGAATTTGTTTTTCCCTTAGGTCGATTCAGTTCCGATGCCCCGGAGATCGCATCGAAGAAAGTTCAACTTATGCACAAGTTGTCAATGACCATGCCAATGCGTGAACTTGTTTAATATGTGCGGGCAGATTTGTATATCACGGACAGTATTAAATGACATTATCATTTCTTTCAACTCATGCAACGATTTATTTTCCATAAAGCCGTACTCCCGATTTAGCATCCCGTAGGCACCAAATTGTCCGAGGCATCATAACCCACTATCGACATTTCATATTATTTTGTAGCACGTGAAATAGTCTATCTTTTTACTAGAACCTTAAACTTTCTGGTTTATGTGATAAACTTGTATTTTTCAGAGTAGATTACTCTAAATCGATACATTTTTTCCAAGTTCTTGAACTTAGTGGATTGGCATGCAATTAACTTGGCATTGTTCGATTTGAATGAATTTGAAGCAAGGAATTAGTTTGCAGGACATAGAAGAAAAGAAGGCCGAATCACCCACCGATTACTTTGCTCGTGCCGATAGTCGAAGCGCTTCGTAACGTCAAGCTTTAGTTACGCCAGCACCTGCAATGACACCAATACTTTGTTAGAATTCCTTCTTTCCCCCTTGCTTCGAAATTTGTAATTGCATCCAGGAAAATGACGCGAAAGCACATCATCATAACCCAGCGGCAAAAGCTCCAAGAAAACCATACAGCGGTCCTGTCCCGTCGAAGGGGCTCTTTGTAATGACCCGCTCCGCCCTAGAGGAACGCCGATTCAAATGGCAAGTACAATGACTCGAACGAGCCGTCGACCCGAAAAGTTGGCATCGACCTGAAGAAGAATCGATGCAAGGCTTACATTGGCCCGTCAAGATGAATCCAGACTTAGACTTTCAAAGGTGCGCTCGGAGTATCGCTCGGCCGATGCGAACATCGCTAAGGTGGGTGGCTTCGATGAACCCGTCTTTGCTTAGCCTAGACACATAACAATACGGACACTATCACAGAAATCGCTAGGCGATAACACCGTACATGCTAATAAATGACCCAACGCACCTAGCTAAGGGATTAATCCCATCTTGTATGCTTGTATAGAATATGGAAAGAAATATAGAAAATATGAGAACTCTCGCACCGCGCTCTACGCTCGTGCTAAGACACAAGCTTACGTTCAAGTCGCTTATGCGTTCAATAATGAAACAATGAATGGTTTACAATAATGAAATGGGAAGACTATCAACATAGTCGCTCCGAGTAGAGTTTAGCAACATTGAAAGATTGTGGGACCGATGGGTCGCCAAGGCGGCTCCCGCACTGGGAGTTGCGTAATGCTTGAATGAATGAATCAACGAATGAAAGAATGAATGAATATGTGAATGAATCAATGAACGAACGAACAAGTTAAAGAAGGGAAAGAATAAATGAAAGATAAGAAAGGAAAGAATGGTTAGCGACAAGTGTGACGGGCACGTGCAACGGAGCTCGCTACCCGCGCTGCACGGACGCCAACCTGGTCGATAACGCATTATGGCTAAGCGTTAGCCTATGGATCAAAGACAGCCGTTAAGTTAAAATCATAATAAAATATGAAATGGTCGTGGACGGCTCGTGCACGAGTGAAAAGGGATTCTAAGGGCAACGAACGACGATTTCGTGGCCGGCCTAGGCGGAATCATGGCCTACGGGCGGACAGAATGTGCAGGCTTGGGCACATAACCAAATATAGGGCCGGTTATTCAATAGTCTATTAAGGTGTACCAGCCATCACACTTGATAGATGAGAATGCCACAGGAGAAAATGTCCAAAATGGCTAACATGCCAGCGACCGGTGCATATAGATTTAAGTGGGCTTTGCTGGTGGCAACCCACGTGCAAGTCCTTGCATTAAAATCAAAGTAGTCTAAGTTAACTGAATGAAGGCCCTCTGAACAGACATTGAATGTAACATACAAATGACCAAAAGTACATCGTGCAAAGGAGTTAGAAAACATGCCTACGACGCGCTAGGACCCGAGGCGGAACACGCCCTTGGCACTAAATGTTTACGTGAATCATGTTAAGTTGAAATATATGAATTGTTGACTAACTTGGTTTACATTGAGCAGGGAAGGCCGGGCGGTAAGTGTGGGTAAGTCATGTATGTATTTCCATGTGACACATGAAATTGGCAACACGAGATAGGTTATGAAATATGCGTAAAACTTATCCTAAGGCAAGATTAGAAAGAAAATGAATGATAGACGGTGCACAAAAGTAAATATAACGTGTTTGGTAATGATAGCATTGTGGGCGAGCTAGCCTCCCCACCAGTACATAACAATGTACTGATAACCCCACAGTCTGCTTGCAGGATACAGAAAACGTCGACGGGTACGGAGCTTTCCTCGAATGTGCTAAGGCGCAGAGCTATCTCTGGAGCCTTGGAGCGTTGCAAGGAGCTGGAGCACCAATATACAGAACATAATGTATCGGAACATCGCCATAAATTATTCTATCTTGTAAGCCATTTGGCACACCTTTTATGTTTCAGAGAGAGAGAGAGCTTGAGAGACTTGTAAACTCGGCCTAGTGCCGCTTGTAAACTTCTTGAATATCAATAAAGAGTTTGAATTCGCTTCTACCTGTGTTCATTTACTTTCCGCTGCAAATGGGGACACTCTGTACGACTCTGTGGCCTAGCTTAAATCGGCCGTTTCCGGACTTGGCCTTGCACTGGCGCAACCTAGGCCCGTACGGCATCACGCCTTAGCGAGGACGATCGCTCCTGCAGGAGCGGGGCGTGACAGATTGGTATCAAAGCACGGCTTTACGTCCTTGGACTTTATTTCGATTTTTTCAGTTTTGAAAGCTCGGTTGGAAACAAAAGAAGTGTACGCACTCTCTCGTTGTGCCTTGGGATGTTCCATACAATAAGTCTAATACTTTCAAAAGTTCATACAAGTACTCGGTTGAATGGGATCGATAGGCGACGGCCTTTGTGCCGAACGATATTAAATATGACTCGATAGAGAACACATGCTAAGTAAAGTCGCGTGCGTGCCCAAATAGTCCTATGTCGACATTAGCAATTGAGCGTGCAAACTTGAGTATAGTCAACACGGGATGGTTATGCGACACAACTTAGTCCGTATGTCGTGCACCTAGACCTTTTAGTACAAACGAGTTGCGAGCGAGATTGACTATTGCTCGGACGAGAATAAGGAAGACTTAGAACGTATGTTGATAGAGACGCTACTTGACCGGCGCTAAAGCGAACACGAGGAAATGGTTCTTAGTTTTTGAAGAATGAGCGAACGCGCAATTGGACATGTCGATCGGGAGTCGAATAACCTTTCGAGGATTTGTAGAATGACTTGACTCCAAGTGGTGTATGTGATAGCTTCAAAGAAGAATAAGAGTGAGCGTCGATGACTAGTCGAGTGGCTCGAACCCTGAGTGGTGTATGGACGTCATAGAAATTGTTCGAGCGAGACTAAAGGATTTACGGATCGTACGAGTATGTCGGCAAGCGATGCGATCGCGCAAAGCCTTAGAACGTGTCACGCTTAGTTGGCCGTGACTTCAAAAGTCCCGAACGAGATGTCGCTAGACAACTTGTCAATGGGCAACGCGAGTTAGAAAATGGTTCGGAACGATGAATGAAAATGAATGGTCTTGATCGAGGAAACTTAGAGGATCGCGCGTACGATATCGGATTGATTCAAATGAAATGTGACTTGAGTTTTGAACAATGATCTTGAAACGAGCTTGAGGAATAGCGATCGAACTTGATCTTGAATATTAAATATGGAATATCCAACTCGGACAACAGCATCAACGCACGACTCAAAATCGGTTGAAAAAGGAAGATCGTCAGGTTACGCATACCATCGATGGTATTGAGGCGTATCAAAGATCGATATGCGATAACTCGGAGGTACTCTGACTCGGCGAATGATGATCGTGGAAATGTCATTGTTCCGTTGGATGCTATACTTGGGATGTTAAAAATATGTCGAGGAAAAGAAAGACGTGGCTCAAGGATTTTCTAGTTGAACGAAATGACGAATGGACTATCGATCTTGGCTTGGATGAAAATGAAATGCTTGGATTTACTTCGTTGACAACCACAACGTTAACGTTCTTGTCTTATGCGAGCGCAACTCCAGCCTCGCACATGCATCGCACCGGATTATGGCGATCACTCCGCGTGAGCACTGATATGGTGATTCATACAGCAAGAGTGATTGAACTTGGATGGCGTGGCAATCTGATTACTTCGACTTGTGGTTTGATGCGAAGGTGGACTCGAGAATGAATTTGTGTGCTTGAAGAATTGAACTTAAGGATTGAGTAGGTCCAATCCGCGTATCGAGAATGGGTTAGTCTAAAACTCAAACAAGAGTTGCGCTCCAATAAGAATGATTATTCCGCGGGAGCGTTGCATGGTGATTCATGAACCACCGTGGGTAATCGGACTCGCGTGAGATTGGGACGCAATGTATTGTCTAGCTGGATGACCTCGTGATCGAATACACGAATTAGTTAGAACTAATGATTGAACAGAATTGAATATGTGCAACGTAAGTCATGATACGAATTAGGTGGTCATGCTCGATGCTTAGAAATTTGAGTGAAACGAACTTGGGTAGAAACTCCCGTACAAGCGAACAAATAGTTTGACCATAGGATTTGGGGAGAGCATCATGCAACGACCTTGCACGATGAGCCACGGACCTAAGGTGTAACTATGACCTTGAGAGCTGACCTAGCGGATAGGTGGACGACCCTATGCCGAGTGATTGAACCTGTGCGATGGTATTTACAGTTTCGTCTGGACGGACGATAGACTTGGGGAAACAAGACTTAGAGTAGGACGGGGAACTGGGAGTGTGCGTGAACGACGACGAGATTGGCTCAAAACAAAGGGAATGATAGTGATGGATGATGCGCAGTAAAGTTGGGATAACGAATTGAATCATTGATTGGAAGACGTACTCGATGACAGTGCAATATTTGGTCTCGAATCGGATGGGAATTACTTAGACTTGGTCGGCTCCGCTAAGAAGAAATCGTATTAATTTCGTAGACCAGAACGCTTGAGAAGCGAACCGGATCATCTCGAGGACCTAGATAAAACGATAGTGAGATGCATATGAGTTTGGTTCTAAATCGAAGTTAGTGAAACGATCGGCAAATCAAAACTATCACGAGTAGCTTGTCTGACTTCGCTAACCACTAAGCTTGGTTGAAATGTACGTATTCGGGGGATGCCTTGGATACGTGCACGATCCAAACTCAGCGATATGATGAACTCGAATGCAGCTGCAAGTGAGTGTTGCGATGCGCATGAATGAACGAGTGAGTTTGCCTCAGCCTATGACTCTCGTGTTTGAGAATTACAACGCTCCTCGTATGACCGTTTTAGTTCCATGATATGTCGAAATAGCAACCAAGTCGAAGAAACACGACGATTGAATAAGTGCCATCAACTCTAAAGATGAATAAAAAGAGATTCAATAAAATCGACCAAACGTACGCGACACGGAACATAGAAAGGTATCGAGTATGGCTCGATGCCATCGAACGACAGAGCCGTTTGATAGTATTGTCTAAGAAACACGACGACACGAGTTAAGGAATGGTAGGATGACCTGCACTCAGGAAGTCTCGAGGACGAGACTTGTTTTGAGTGGTGTATTATGTAATGACCCGCTCCGTCCTAGCGGAACGCCGATTCAAATGGCAAGTGCAACGACTCGAACGAGCCGTCGACCCGAAGAGTTGGCATCGACCTGAAGAAGAATCGATGGAAGGCTTACATTGGCCCGTCAAGATGAATCTAGACTTAGACTTTCAAAGGCGCGCTCGGAGTATCGCTCGGCCGATACGAACATCGCTAAGGTGGGTGGCTCCGATGAACCCGTCTTTGCTTAGCCTAGACACATAACAATACGGACACTATCACAGAAATCGCTAGGCGATAACACTGTGCATTCTAATAAATGACCCAACGCACCTAGCTAAGGGATTAATCCCATCTTGTATGCTTGTATAGAATATGGAAAGGAACATAGAAAATACGAGAACTCTCGTACCGCGCTCTATGCTCGTGCTAAGGCACAAGCTTACGTTCAAGTCGCTTATGCGTTCAACAATAAAACAATGAATGGTTTACAATAATGAAACGGGAAGACTATCAACATAGTCGCTCCGAGTAGAGTTTAGAAACATTGAAAGACTGTGGGACCGATGGGTCGCCAAGGCGGCTCCCGCACTAAAAGTTGCGTAATGCTTGAATGAATGAATCAACGAATGAAAGAATGAATGAATATGTGAATGAATCAATGAACGAACGGACAAGTGAAAGAAGGGAAAGAATAAATGAAAGATAAGAAAGGAAAGAATGGTTAGCGACAGGTGTGACGGGCACGTGCAACGGGGCTCGCTACTCGCGCTGCACGGACGCCAACCTGGTCGATACGCATTATGGCTAAGGGTTAGCCTATGGCTCAAAGACAGCCGTTAAGTTAAAATGATAATAAAATACGAAATGGTCGTGGACGGCTCGTGCATGAGCGAAAAGGGATTCCAAGGGCAACGAACGACGATTTCGTGGCCGGCCTAGGCGGAATCATGGCCTACGAGCGGATAGAATGTGCGGGCTTGGGCACATAACCAAATGTAGGGCCGGTTATTCAATAGTCTATCAAGGTGTACCAGCCATCACGCTTGATAGATGAGAATGCCACAGGGGAAAATATCCAAAATGGCTGACATGCCAGCGACCGGTGCATATAGATTTAAGTGGGCTTTGCTGGTGGCAATCCACGTACAAGTCATTGCATTGAAATCAAAGTAGTCTAAGCTAACTGAATGAAGGCCCTCTGAACAGACATTGAATGTAACATACAAATGACCAAAAGTACTTCGTGCAAAGGAGTTAGAAAACATGCCTACGACGCGCTAGGAACTGAGGCGGAACACGCCCTTGGTACTAAATGTTTACGTGAATCATGTTAAGTTGAAATATAAGAATAGTTTACTAACTTGGTTTACATTGAGCAGGGAAGGCCGGACGGTAAGTGTGGGTAAGTCATGTATGTATTTCCATGTGACACATGAAATTGGCAACACGAGATATGTTATGAAATATGCATGAAACTGATCCTAAGGCAAGATTAGAAAGACAATGAATGATAGACGGTGCACAAAAGTAAATATAACGTGTTTGGTAATGATAGCATTGTGGGCGAGCTAGCCTCCCCACCAGTGCATAACAATGTACTGATAACCCCACAGTCTGCTTGCAGGAAGCAGGAAACGTCGGCAGATACGGAGCTTTCCTCGAACGTGCTAAGGCGCAGAGCTATCTCTGGAGCCTTGGAGCGTTGCAAGGAGCTGGAGCACCAATATACAGGACATAATGTATCGGAACATCGTCATGAATCATTCCATCTTGTAAGCCACTTGGCACGCCTTTTGTGTTTCAGAGAGAGAGAGAGCTTGAGAGACTTGTAAACTCGGCCTAGCGCCGCTTGTAAACTTCTTGAATATCAATAAAGAGTTTGAATTGGCTTCTACCTGTGTTCATTTACTTTCCGCTGTAAATGGGGACACTCTGTGCGACTCTGTGGCCTAGCTTAAATCGGCCGTTTCTGGACTTGGCCTTGCACGGGCGCAACCTAGGCCCGTGCGGCATCACGCCTTAGCGAGGACGATCGCTCCTGCGGGAGCGGGGCGTGACACTCTTATAGGTAGCTTACTCGCCGAGACGCAGCCCGCTGCATCTAGGACTTATTCCAACAGAAGTCGTACCATTAGTTGGATCGATTCTCGTAACGTCCGTCCAAATCGATTTGATCGATGCCGCATGGTGTTATCGTTTACCAAGCTTAGCGATCGACTCAGATGGCCATCTAAGTTCCTGGCCGATCTGACTCGACGCAAGCATATTATGAAGTTTCGTCGCCTATCGAAAATGGGGCACTACATATACTGTCACAGGCCAAAATCACAATACCTATAATATAATATACTGAAATAATCAAAAGAATTTTATAATTACCAAAATACCCTTAAATAGAAAAATGGATGTGACACCTTGTTTGCCCCCAGCACTTTTCCTCTTGGGGATACCGCAGGTGGCTCCTAGCTCTTCGTGCGAGGATGAAGTATATTTTTTTGATAATTTGCTCACTTATTTTAGTGGAGGGGGTACCAATCTGTTGGTGAGGCTAGCTTGGGGATTGGCATTGTTGTCCATACATCCTCCTCAGAGGCATTTTTAGGTCAGCAGGCTAACAACAATGGAGCTAGACATGAGGGATTGGATTCTTTGACTCGTTGCAAGAGGAACATTCCCTCTTACCTGGAGGTGATCGATGTCCCCGATTGTCACGCCCAGAACCAGAATACTGGAGAGCGAGAGATAGACACAGCCGGCTATGTACATTAATGTGAAACCTACCTCGTAATACGGTCATGGCCGTCTATACATGAAGGTTTATCTACAAGCAATCAGTCTCTTATGGTCAAGAACAAACCTAGTGTCTCAATCTCAAGCAAGCAAGTAAATGTTACAAGATGTTAGATCATCAGAAATACAAAGTAAGGCATCCTAAACATTACATATTATGGTGATCATGAAGTTAGTCATATAAAATATGAAGAATAGCAAGATTTCAGTCATACATGATCAACCCTAGGATTTGTCAATCAAGTTATAGCCCTTAAGCAAACAGAAATTTAGTTTCAACACGAACTAACACTTGCTCGACGGCTAAATGCCTCAAAATAATAATTTACAATAGAGTAGGAGAGCAAAATAAGAAACACACTCGTTGCCAGGATTACGTTTGGTGTTCACTATCTGGCTGAAAAGCAGGAAGATTCTCGGGTGCTTCTCTGAAATGTGGCCACACAAAAAGAGCTGGGTCAGACCCCAGAAAGAGCATGTGCCACAAGGGAGGCTCCACTTAGGAACTAAAACCAGCATATAATAAAAGAAGAACTGATAAAATAGCATAGTTAAATAACATAAGAGACTGAGTTAACATTAAATATTAACTTGCAGTAGGAGGAACAAGAGGTGGAATATAATTTCCATGTTAATCATGAGACAATTCATTCATGTACGGCCAATCAAGTCCTACAGCTTGTTATTGTTAGCTAACTAGGGTTATCACAGCTTAGTTACTAACAAGATACAAAAAGATGTTCCCGCAGTCACAAGCCCTACAGACTATCCAGGTTATCCAGGCGAGGTTACAAGAGTTATCAAGAGTAATCAAGAGAATTATTAAGTGACTTAGAGTGCAACACATGACAGTGTGTTGGAAATACGCCCTACTCGTCGGTAGGCTACAAGTCCACTGGTGTAGCCGGGATAACGGGATCGCCTGTAACTAGAAAATCTTTTCTAAATGAACTACTTGATCAATCTAGTCACTAACCTAGTCAGATTCATTATGAATGCCTGACCGTGGTAACCAGGAAGCCATGTCATAGACATAATACAAGACAAGACATGTAGCTTGTACAGGCACAATCAACCATGCGGTCAAGGCAAGAGCTATACTAGCAAGACAGGAATAGTCATCACAACAGCAATCAAGATTATACATGTCATGTCAGGTATACTTGTCACTTATCAGGAGTACTTGTCAGGAGTGCGCCTCGACAGACCACTATCAAGAATTATCAAGACAGGTTCATATTATCATGTTTAAGTCAAGTAAAGTTCAATACTGGCAAGTCATAAACATGCTTAAACTCTATCAAGCTAAATAATAACAAGTTACCAGGTTGGGTCACCGTAAGTTAGCCCAAGTACAAGATGCATGCAAGGTCAAGACATTACACTAAGAACCATATGAACAAGCAGGGAGGTATGGGACAAGGGGTATCATGGCAAGAAGGGCGCTGGACAAATGGCACTAGGCCGAGTGAGCTTGGTGGCGCAGGGCAAATGGCACTGGGCCAAGGAGAGCACTAAGTAGAAAAGTGGTGCTAGGAGGATAAGTGGAGCCAAGGATTGCACGACGCCAGGTGCCGTACGCTCGCCAGGATGGCACGATACCAAGGACAACGTGCACATTGGGATGGCACAGCGCTGAAGAGCGCCGACTGAAAGGCGCGATGCCAACCGAGATGGCGCAGTGCTTATGAGCACACGCAACCGAGATAGCACGGCACTAAGGAGCGCATGCAACAGAGATGTCACGACGATAAGGAGCGCACGCAACCGAGATAGCACGACGCTAAGGAGCACATGCAATAGAGATGTCATGGCGCTAAGGAGCGTGCACAACCGAGATGGCACGACGCTAAGGAGCAAGCGCAACTGGGATGGCACGGCGATAAGGAGCGCACGCAACCAAGATGGCACGGTGCTAAAAAGCGCGTGCAACCGAGATGGCACGGCGCTAAGAAGCGTACGCAACCGATATGGTGTGGTGCTAAGGAGCATGCATGCACTCTGTTTATCTTCCCCAACCATCATAAAAATTTTGGTTGAATCCATGAACTCCAAAGGCTATAACTCCCTCAAAATAAGTCAAAATTGAGACTTTCAAGGTCCAAATTGTGTGGAATTGAATTTTCTACGACGTAGAGCCATTAAATCTCGGAAATAACAAAGATAAAGAAATCAAAACCAAAGAAATCAAAAAAGTTATAAACTTAGATCTACAAGAATCCATCCATCAAAACCAAAAATATTAAGTTCTAAAGACGCTTAGAATCAAGTAAAGAAGAGAATGGAACAATAAAACTTGAGATCCATCATGAAGCAAGTTGTACCTGTCTAGGGTTTGGGTAGGTGGGAGGAGTTATGGAGAAGAAGAAAGAAATAAATAAAAGTTATGAAGGAGAGAGAGATGTTGGTTTATATACCAAGCTATCCATCTTAACTCAAACTAAACCAAACCAAGCAAGGCTAAACCAAGTTGAACCAACGGAACCAAATCAAGTCAAGATTAAACCAAGACTAGGCTAAACAAGACTAGTCTAACTATGATTCACCCGAATATGTGAGAAATCTGTATACGTATACTAAAAATACGTATAACGGAATACGGGAGTGACAACTCTACCCACCTTAAAAGAATTGTGTCCTCGTAATTTAATCAAGAGGCTAGAGGTATCGGGCAAGCTACACTAATACTTGTAATTTACAACTAGCAGTCGCTCGAGCAATCATTCATGCAAGCAAGGAATTAAAAGCATAAGGAATAAGATAGACATTATACTTTAAGAGTCAAACAGGTGTGGATATCATGATCGGATATCATTCTCATGTTCCCAAGTTGACTCGGAGTGATGGTCCCAAGCAATACGAACTAAACTAATAGCCTTATTTTTGAGTACCTTCTCTCTTCAGTCCAATATGGATACGGGCCTTTCCTCACACGAAAGGTTGGTACCAACAACCAATTCTGAATGATCAAGAATATGGCTCGGATCCAGAATGTACCGTCGTAATTGATATACATAGAATACATCATGTACCTCATGTAATGACGATGAAAGAGCAAGAGATAAGATACATCACGTACTCGTTCGAGAATATCAAACGGCCCTATATACCTAGGACTAAGATTTCCTCGTACGTCGAATCGAATGACGCCATGGGTAGGCAAGATCCTAAGGAATACGTGGTCATCGATAGAAAACTCAAAAGGATGCAGACGAGAATTGGCCCAATGGTGCTGATGATATTATGCAACTCGAAGATGATCTCTGACTTATCTAACCACCTCGATAGTCTGTGTAACAATCTCTGGACCAAGCATCTACCTCTCGCCTACATCATCCCAGGCTAAAGGTGATCTGCACTTCCTGCCATATAATGCCCCAAATGGTGCCATCTGAATACTGGCCTGAAAACTGTTATTGTAGGAGAACTACACTAAATGTAGGTGATCTTTACACGAACCTCCGAAGTCATGTGTACAGGATCGTAACATATCCTCGAGAGCTTGAATTATACACTCTGACTGACCATCTATCTTCGGATGATAAGCTGAACTAAGCTTGAGACGAGTTCCCAAAATCTCTTGAAGACTCTGCCAAAAGCGTGACGTAAACCTCGAATCTCTATCTCACACGATACTGAAATAGAACTCCATGTAATCTGACTATCAATCTATCACACTCACTTTTCAATTTCAAGGGTATTTTAGTAATTGTTATTTATTTCAATTTTTATGATTTTATTTGAATTTTTATCTATTTATTAATTGGATTGCTTGCAGTGTGATTTGATTGGTTGCAGACTGGTGACTTGGTAGTTTGACCTTAGACAACCATGACCTAGAACCTTAATGCTATATCAAAAAATAGATTTATTATCATTAGAATTAATTTAGATTTTATTAGTAAATTTTTAGAGTGATTAATTAATTTTCAGCCATTTTTGACCTTTGTGTGATTTTTTGAATATGTTGACTCTTGTTTGTGCTAGAAACTGGTTTAACCCTAGTGGACTTGTATAGGGGCCTAACCATGCCTTAGAATTTTTATTTTTATTTTTAGAATTTATTTTGTGCATTAGATTATTTTTAAGGCTTTTACTTATTTATTTAGCCTTTTTGCATGTAGGCCTTTGAGCTTTTTGACTTGGGCCCATTTCTACTTAAGAAAGAGTTGGCCCAAGTAAAACCCTAACCCTAGAGAACCCCCCTTGGCCATCCAACAGCAATACCCCCTCCCATTGTTGCATTCACTTGTAGTTTGTAGCATCCACAAGGAAACCCTAAGAGATCCAACTCTCCAAAACACTTTTTTCTTAATCCGGAGTCTGTTTCTTTCCAAATGAACTCCGTTGCGCTCGTCGAGAAGAGGAGGATCTACTGGACCATTTCTGGAGTAGATACGGAAGGTTTTGCTGGAGGGAAATCGGCTGACACGACAACCGAGGAGCCCCGATCATTGAATTTTGACACTCAATAGGTAAAACCCTAATCTACCATTGCAAATCTTGGTTTTACTTCATTTTTGCATCCATATAGGTGCCCTAGCCTTGTCCACAAAATTTGGTAGGATTTTGACTCCGTTTGATGGAGGTATCGAGCCCGTGTCGGTCCCTTACTGCCGTGTTCGACGAAATGTCGCTTAGGATTGAAAGTTGCTATTTTTTTATTTTGACTTCATGAATATTTAGATAATATCATTTCAATAAACTTTTGTGAAGACAGATGGGAAATCGATGACATTTCAACGACATTTCGGACACGGACACGCGTGCACGAGATCCCGTGCACGGTCCCGTGCACGTCCTACAGTCTGTGCATCATAACTCGATGCACAGAGCTTCGTCTTGCGTGAAATTTTACGAGAAAGTAGGGGCAACCTCTGCCCACATGTTTGTAAAATTTTACGATGTTTCGTCGAGCGAGCGCGGAGAAATCGCACGGGCACTGGTCAGCCACACTGTGCACTCGGGCTGATTTTTGTTGCAAAAACGGATTTCGTGCGCGCACACGACGCAGCGAAGACCCATTCTAGGAACTAGAACATGTTGACCTAGACCTAGATGACCTGTAGGACGAATCCCAAGTCACGACGTGGCCCGACGAGGGAGCAGCGAGGCCGGCACCACGAGCACGAGGGTGCGCGGGCGCGCGCGCGTAGCAGGCCACGCGGGTGCGTCGGTCTGCGTGCACTATTTCGGGCAGCGTGTCACTATGTCATCATGTCCTAGACCTACCCCAGGACCCGCCAGCTATGTGCACAAGAACGTGGCGTTTCGTTACGTGTGCGGCGCTCAAACGAGCGAGAACGCACGCGTACCACGCGGTATCGGGAAATTCCAATACGCGTTCTGTGGACACGACACGGACACATTTTTGAACCCGAGAGTATACGAACGCATCACGTGGGTCGAGGCCAATGTGTATGCCAAGTTTTGCGGGTTCGTTTGGTGTATTTTGGATTTTGGGTCGTTGGGTGAAATTAGATCATTTTCTTTAATTTCGATTTTTAGTTGATATGTGATATTTTGATTTCCAATGTTTTAGTTTTTAAATTCTGAGTTTACAGGTCTTATATGATATTTCAAATATGTGAGAACCAACTTTTGGCTTTGTTTCACAATTTTCCATCATTTATGAGTATATGTGCTTTCTATATATAGCTTTATGCATATATTTAACTATATATATGTATAACTGGTTGAAACCCATTCCTAACACATATACATGGAGACTAGGTCGAGGGGGAGTTATTCCAAATTTTAGACTTTTTAAGTATCTCGCATCATTGTGTATCTTTCCATTTGAGCTTTTGTATATATATATATATATATATATATATATATATATATATATATATATATATATATATATATATATATATATATATATATATATATATATATATATATATAAGTAGTTTCTTACCTTATATAGATGTATATAATAGTATAGTAATTTGGGTAATACCATGATTATGTTTGAATGTTATTAATCTCAGATTTTACCCTATTTTCAGTAAGTACCAGTACATACACACGCACACACCACTTTTGTTAGATTTGGGTTTTGTTTGTTTGTATATACACATGTGTGTATATACCTATATGTATATATATATATATAATTGCTTGTTAATTCTCTTAGATTAGATTGTAGTTGTGTATATAACCATAGGAGTCCTAGGACAGATTTGGTTTGTCATCTTGAGCCTAGTTTAGTCGAATTGGCCGACAAGTTGACCAAATTGACAAAAGTCAACCTTGGGTCAAACTTGATCCAATTCAACTCAAACGAACTCCAAATGACCTAGAATTTTGTGTATAACCTAGAAATTAGTAGACGGACTAGTGGACCTAGGTTTGACCAGGTTTGACCAGCGTTGATCAGGTTTGACCAGAGTTGACCGAGGGTTGACTTTGACCAAAATGGACCTAGAAGCATGTAGTCTTGTATTGTAGCTACTTCTTTTGATATTGTGGACTTGATTGTGACATGTGTGTAGTTTAAATAGGTTTACATTGCTCCAATTTAGTTATACTCATCATCAGCAGTTCGATTTGTCAAGCGAGTATATTTTCTGATCTTTTCATACTTCTTTGGATATGTTCTCTTGTTATAGACTAGTATACTTGATGCTGACACGATGTTCACACGGATTAGTACCCTATGGATCTTTTCATGCGATGTTATCCCCTCGGATACATTGAGTATGTCATGTTCATGTACTTTATTATGGCTATCATGTACTCCATGTATTCATATTTATCCATGTGCACTGATATGTTATTCATGTACACTCATGACCATATGAGCTCCATGTATACACTATCCATGTGCAATAACATAACATGCATTGATCCTTGTGTGTTGATTGGGACAGGGAGAGTGTAGTTGGTTATGTGATCATTATCCCCAGTAGTTATCCATGTGCACTCACGTAGAAGGTTATATTTCTCTATTTTATTATATTATATCTCAGTTTACAGTCTCTCTCTTGTTGATTATTCTTTACAGCGATTCATGTATAGTTTTCTATAGCTTGCTTTATATGTCTATTCCTGCTATGAACTGTTGTGAGAGATATGTGCTCGTTCCGTCCTGACTGGACATGTTAAAAATTTTACAGGTATTGATGAGGAGTACTGTCATACCTATTATAGCATTGGCTTAAATGACACTGGCGACGTGGACCCTCAGGAGGATCCCACAGTCGCTGAGGACTTGCCTATAGTCTAGCTGAGACTTAGTACTTTATTTGTATTTCTATTTGAGACTTTATGAGTTGTACTTGAGATTTTTTTCTGGTGGTTTACACCTAGACTTTTTATCTGTGACTCTCTTGAGATTTATTCTTCTATTCCATCTTAGTATTGTGATTGAGTTACTTATTATTCTACTCTCCATTCGGAGTTTATTTTAGACTGTGTTAGATATTGTGACTCAAGACAGCGTTCTACCGTCGACAGTGCGACGTAGGCTGGGCGTTCGCCATTTCTTGTGCCCTTGTACTGGGTGCGGGTCGTGACACGTTTTTAGTGGTGGCCCATGCAGATCAGTCACAATCACAACTAGTGTGATTTGTAGTGGTACTCGAACTAGAGTATCATTACAGCCTGCAGCAGGATATAGGATAAGTCACGGTACTCAATCACATTAGGAAAAATTCTTATCAATTCTTGCTGTTAATTGTCTCATTTTGAAAACAACTGTCCTCATTTGATAATTTTGCTTCTTTTTCAGTAATTGATTCCTTGTTGATCTGTCTTTAAGATAGTTAAGTAGACACGATTTTATCCCTCCGGTCCATGCAGGACCAGATTCGCATTAGTACGATATCATGGTAGTACGGTAATTTAATTGTATTACTACAAGCCTGCTATAGAGTATAGGAAGTAAGGTGTTAGAATGAGAGGATACTCAATCACTATTAGAATTTCCTGAGAGATTCCAGGGACAACCCTTGAGAATCTCATTTTGAGCTTCGATTTAAATTCCCTTTCCCTTACTTTAGTCCACCTTCCTCCCTTGATTCTTGCATCTTATTTGAACTCTTTTCACCAATACCCTTACTTTTTTGTGTTTAATAATGGTTAGGAAGATGGCTACATTGCTATATACTCATTGGTCAAACACTTGGCTAGAAGGATTATATTAAGGAATTGGAATACACGGATACTTTGACTAAGTTATAAGGGAATTTTTCTAAATGGATGATTTAATGATTAGTTGTTTGTAAGTTGGGATATTACCAAGGAAATTTATCTTGAAGATTCTACGGAGTAATCACCAAAGGATTATAAAATTATATTTTGATAGTGGAGGAAATTAGTTAGAATCTATATAAATCGATTTCAGGAATTGATATGATTCATAAATTATTGGATTATGATTATACATCTTTGAACGTATATAGATTAGTTTAATAATGATCAAAAAAAGGGGTGGCAGTATGAACTATTAAATTGAGTCGTACAAGTTGCGATGTATATGTTTATTGAATTTCAAATTTAAGTAGAAGCAATGATATTAAAATTTTGGTTTAAAAGATTGGGAAGATATGAAAACGATTGTTTTGGAAGAGAAAAAATCTTAAATTTGGAATCATGTCAATTGATTGAAGATTTAAAAATCTATTTAGATTTTGGTTTAAGAAGTGGTGATTATGTTTCAATGACTTAGAAAGAGAAATTATGGTTGATAAGTGCGTTAAAATACTGAGTTGTAATTCTAGATTGCCGTGATATGCTGAGTATCTATTTTGAGGATTATTTGAGACAAATTGGGAGTTTTTAAAGTTATGAAGTGATATAGAATTTTATGGATTCATGATTCATTAACTCTGGAGTTTAAAGTTGGATTGAAATGTTAAATTTTGGAAAGGTTAGTAGTAATGTGATAAAAGTTATTATGAGATTTATGAAAAGGATTTAAATGTTAGTAGTGATTAGATTGGAAGGCTTAGAGTGAATACAAGTTGAGGTAGTTATTTTGAAATTTCTTTTTAATGGAATGTAAAGGTAGGCCACCAAGGTAACCTTAATGAGATAGAAGTGTTCCACACTAATTGCCATATCACTCATGACTATGATAGTAGTATATACTCAAGTATTGTTAGTCGTCTGCCAAACTATATAACTGTATCTCAATTTTGACTTACTCAACCTTCCTTCAAATCTAGATATTTTATTGTGACCTTCTAACCGTTGTATTTGATCGTTCCTTAATAGTATTCATCTTTAGAACTGTGTCCCTAAATTATTTCACTGGATTCTTAATTAAATTTATTTCATGCTTCAACTTGATTTCCTTTATTCTTGTATTCGGTGTTACCTCTTGAACCCTTACCATGATACTAAAATACTTTATGACTTAAATTCGAGATCCAACCATGACTCAATTCTTTCGACCCGACATGGGATGGTGTTATTCTTGTTCCTTAAATGCTTAACCTTGTACCTTATCTTGATTGTTTGACCAGCTTAGTTAGTGATCTTGGAATATTTTTTCTTCTTTATCATTACCTCCCTTACTTATATTTGATTACCTTACGCTGCTAATTTAGCCTTAGTTTTGCAAGCTTATCTCTTTTTCGAGCATGATCATGACATATTTTACTGGATCAATCCACTAACATATTGTCTAATCAGAACCGGTGTATGATGGTCTGATCAACCTAGTACACTTTGGTTTGCTTTCATATATTACTCTACGTGGATGAGACTCTAGGACATATGTCTCATCTACGACAGTTTAGCAATTCTCCTTGAATTATTTTCGTCGTCTATGAACCACGTATTGTACTCAATAGCATTGTCTTTGAACTCTTTTTGCTTTTATCTTTCACATATTTCAGAAAGACAAGGTACTGTACTTAATAGGTCAACCCAGAGTATCACGTTTAGCTTCCTTATCAAAAGGAGAATAGTGGCTTATTTCCATATCCTCGCAGTATTATTTAGGATTTCAATAATGTTGAATTTTAAACCCTTGATTGCGACCAGTCGACTTTGTCATTCCCTTATCATCCAATGTTTGGAACCTTATTCAATTGAATTAATTCAATTATGACATGGATTTCAAGTCCTGGATACTCGTGCCTAGACTTCAATGACCTCGTTCTCCATCTTGCCCAAACCTCGATTCATCCTGGATTGGATCAACGTAGATCATATCGAGACTAAAATTTCTTATAGATATATATATAGTGTGCTTGGATTTTAGTGTTATTGACAGTCGTGCTTTAAACTTTTGATTTTGATCATCTTAAGAATATTAACGCTTTATGGTTAATTTCAGTTGTTTTTTATCACCAGTATTTGTATAGGATGATAGACTGCCTTACAGCCAGATGATTTATTATTTTTCCTTATCTTTTCCAGAATGGCACCCATGACCAGAGTTTGTCCCCAGTGCACAGTTGCAATTTCGGATGAGACCGAGATTGTACTTTCCCCTTCTATTGCTCAGGAGGTGTTAGTAGCCTCACCGGAGAATTTTCCTCCATCTCCTATCCTTCAGGAGAGGACTGCAGTTCAGCCAGAGACTGATGGCCTTCCTTTGCCTCCTGGAGTGATACCCCATGCCATTTCTGTTAGGGCTCATATTTACAGACTCCTTCAGGATGTGCAGGAGGTACAAAGACTTCGGGCCGAGCTTATGAGAGAGCAGAGTCTCAGTTTCCAACTGTTGTGGGATTACATGCATTCGAAGGAGGAGCCTAGTCCCAAGAGAGCGAGAAGCAGTATATACCCAGAGCCTCAGGAGTACCCAGGCTTCCAGCCTAGACCAGCCTATCCAGTTCAGATTCCTGTCCAGCAGAGACCAGCTGAGTTGATGCCTACTTGTACTTTCTGTAAGAAGCGTGGGCACGTATGGAAGGACTGTAGGAAGAGATTAGGATTGTGCCTATTTTGTGGGTCAGCTGCACACAAGATACGAGACTATCCTACTACACTTGTCCCTAGACGAGGCCTGCCTCCAGGAGAGAGTTCTAGCTACCAGACCTAGTAGAGGTGAGTTCTTGACCCATACCTTATTCTATCTTGATGATTGCTGTACCCTACCATAATGTTTGTATGCTTGATACCTTATGATTACTTTTGGTCTAGTATGACTATAGTAAATAGATGAGACCCCAGACTGATTACCTACCATAATCATGTATGATATCTTTCCATCTGAATGATTTAGATAAGTTTCTTAAGACTATGATTGTTGGGGATTTTAACCTAGAAGGGTAGGATCATCTTAATTTCGAGGACAAAATTATTTTAAGGAGGGTAGATTTGTCACACTCACTTTTCAATTTCAAGGGTATTTTAGTAATTGTTATTTATTTCAATTTTTATGATTTTTATTTGAATTTTTATCTATTTATTAATTGGATTGCTTACAGTGTGATTTGATTGGTTGCAGACTGGTGACTTGGTAGTTTGACCTTAGCCAACCATGACCTAGAACCTTAATGCTATATCAGAAATTAGATTTATTATCATTTGAATTAATTTAGATTTTCTTAGTAAATTTTTTGAATGATTAATTGATTTTTAGCCATTTTTGACCTTTGTGTGATTTTCTGAATATGTTGACTCTTGTTTGTGCTAGCAACTGGATTAATCCTAGTGGACTTGTATAGGGGCCTAACCAAGCATTGGAATTTTTATTTTTATTTTTAGAATTTATTTTGTGCATTAGATTATTTTTAAGGCTTTTATTTATTTATTTAGCCTTTTTGCATGTAGGCCTTTGAGCTTTTTGACTTGGGCCCATTTCTACTTGAGAAAGAGTTGGCCCAAGTGAAACCCTAACCCTAGAGAACCCCTCTTAGCCGCCCAACAGTAGTACCCCCTCCCATTGTTGCACTCACTTGTAGTTTGTAGCCTCCACAAGGAAACCCTAAGAGATCCAACTCTCCAAAACACTTTCTCCTACATCCGGAGTCCGTTTCTTCCCAAACAAATTCTCCGTTGCGCTCGTTGAGGAGAGAAGAATCTGTTGGACCATTTCGGGAGTGGAGACGAAAGGTTTTGCTGGAGGAAAATCGGCCAACACGACAACCGAGGAGCCCCGATCATTGAGTTTTGACACTCAATAGGTAAAACCCTAATCTACCATTGCAAATCTGGGTTTTTCTTCATTTTTGCATCCATATAGGTGCCCTAGCCTTGCCCACGAAATTTGGTGGGATTTTGACTCCGTTTGATGGAGGTATCGACCCGTGTCGGTCCCTTACGGCACGTATTCGACGAAATACCGCTTAGGATTGAAAGTTGATGTTTTTCGATTCTGACTTCATGGATGTTTAGATAATATCATTTCAATAAACTTTCATGAAGATGGAATGGAAATCCATGACTTTTTAGCGACGTTTCGGACACGGACACGCGTGCACGAGATCCCGTGCACGTCCTGCAGTCTGTGCGTCATAACTCGATGCAAAGAGCTCCGACTTGCGTGAAATTTTACGACCACATAGGGGCAACCTCTGCCAACATGTTCGTAAAATTTTATGACATTTTGTCGAGCGAGCGGGGAGAAATTGCGCGTGCACTGGTCATCCACACTGTGCACTCGGGCTGATTTTTGTTGCGGAAACGGATTTCGTGCGCGCACACGACGCAGCAAAGACCCATTCCACGACCCAGAACATGTTGATCCAGACCTAGACGACCCGTAGGATGAATCCCAAGTTGCGCGTGGCCCGACGAGGGAGCAGAGAGGCCGACACCACGTGCACGAGGGCGCGCTGGCGCGCGCGCGCGCAGCAGGGCGCGCGGGTGCGTGGGTCTGTGTGCGCTATTTCGGGTAGCGTGTCGCCATATCATCATGTCCTAGACCTAACCCAGGACCCCCCCAGCTATGTGCACAAGCACGTGGTGTTTCGTTGCGTGTGCGGCGCTCAAACGAGCGAGAACACATACGTACCACGCGTGTAAAACCCCTAAATTTCTAATGTCTTTTTTTAAAAAAAATTTGTACTGATTTAAAATTTTGTATTGTACGTCGCATAGTCGTATTGTACGTCACGCGCGAAATTTTGATTTTCGAAATTGCTCGACGAGTGCGAATATGTGTACATATTTCTTTTAAAAACATTTTTCTATTTGTATCATTTCAAAATAATATATATAATAATTATTTTTAGCTATCGTATAAAAATTTTCAAGTTTATATTTTTATTTATAAAAAGCCTTTGGTTTATACAGTTATTAATAGTAAATAATATTCTTTGTACATACATATATATTTCATAAATATTTTTTTATTTTTTTATAATATTTATTATTTTCGAAATTAATATTATAGGTATTTTTGGAAAATATATTTCTGAATTATTATGGCGATTTAAATCTTGATTTGATTCTATGGATTTATTTAAATAGTTAAAATAATATCTATATTTTGAAATTGATTTACCTTATCTAATTTTAAGCTAAATGTTGGAATTTAATTGGATTTAAATTGGATTTGGATTTGGATTGTATTTGGATTTAAATTATTAAATAGCAAATTATTTATTTTTGGGTTTAAATACTCATAATTCTTATCCAATTGGGAATTTCTACATCCTATAAATAGGCAGGTACTCCTCCAAATTTTTTTATCATTCACCAATTCTCCACAAATAATTCTCAACCCCCGTGCACCGTGTCCGTGTTCCCTCCCCATCTTATTCCATATTTTTTACACATACAATTTCAACCTCTTCGTGTCGAAAACACCCCGACACAATCAAAAACCTAATCCTAGTCCTAGTCTACAGATGCCTCCGGCCACAGCCCAGCCACCATTCGACCCCGGCCGAATCCTGCCAATCCCAGCATCATCACCACCCCGCCCTCACTACGGAAACCTAACCCAGCACCCTCCTGAATCCCGACATCTCCCGACCACAACCCAAGGCCAGCATCACCTCCTGGCCGTCCCCGACACCACCAGCAAATGCTGTCACCACCATCTCGCCACCACCACCATAAACAAACACCACCCGCGGCCATCCTTCCCCTGACCACCAGACTTCACCACCAACCCAAATCGAAACACTACCTCGACCATCGCCAAACCCAACTTCGGTCGCTGTCGCGGACCACAACCACCACCACACAGAGGAGGAGAGAAAGGAAACACTTACCTTTACCGGCCGACCCTCGCGTGTCCCCGACGATCCGTCGCACAGCGTCGCCTGGCCGGATCCGCTGTCCGCGACCACTCTCCGCCTAAAGCCAGCAAGCGCCCTCCGCCGTACATCCGGCGACCGCCCTAGCCCAGATCGGCCGCGCCACCGCAAACCCTCGCCGCCGACGAGATCCCTCCGCCCGTAGCCGCCCCTCTCCGCTGTCCGTGCTGTAGCCGACCTCGCCTTGACATCTCGGTAATGCCGATGCCGCACTCCTCCTCACCCATTTCCTTTCTCCTCTCCCTTCTTCTCTACCGCAACAACCACCAAAGCTAGCCGCTACCACCATGTCTTTCTCTTGCCGGAACAGTCACACCCAAAATCACCAGATCCCCAGCCCATTCAATTGTCGCCCCACTGGAGACCTTCAACTGCCGAGAACCCTTTTTATGTTGAGCCTTCTCTCCCTTTCCTCCTTTCCCTTTCTCACTCCCTCGCTCTCCACCTCTTTCTCCCCATCTCTCTTTCTCTCTCCTCCCCACTCTTTTACTGGTTCATTTCTCATCCCTTTCTCTTAAAAGGAGCAGCAACAGAGCTCTAATAATATCTTTTCTCACTTTCTCCTTCTTTCATTAATTTTTTTTTCTTTCTATCTTCCTTTCTTCTTATTTTATTATTACTTGTATCATTAACAACTATTCCTTCTTTTATATAGTTATTCTTAAATAACCATAATATATTTTTGGGTTGAGTTCTATTTTTCATTAATATAGGTAGAGCTATTTTTATAATATTTTCTAAACATATAGATAAATATTCCTTATATAAATTAATTTAGGTTTTTCAACGCAAAGAGATAAGTATAATTTAATATATAAAGGAGTATATATAAAGTGTTTAGTAGGTATTATATACATAAGTATTTTGATATTGGGCTTGGCCCTACATATGTTTTAAATCTTCTATATAGTTCTAAAAAGTAGATTGATATATTACGAATGGTTTTCTAAGAATTTTATCTAAGGTATTTTTTTAAATATCGTTTCTGTCAAAAATCAATTTTACGAACTTAATGTCTTTAGCCAAAAACGATTCTCTTACGATTTTCTTGACTCTTAAAGTATTTTTCATATGCTTTTATCGACTTATAAAAGAAAAACCATTTTTTGTATTATAATTACTTTTCTAAAAACCATATAATTATTATTCATTAAACTTTCCTTTATTCTTCTGTCCATGACTAATCCCGACGTTCCTATTTCCTCTCCAATTCTACACTTCATTATGTCAAACCTAACTAAGTTGACCATTCGGGACCCAATGGAATACTCCGTGTCGTCAACAGAGGCTCATTGGCGTAGTTGTACACCGAAGTCGTTCTTGTGTCACCTTTATTGTACCACACCAGGCAGCTCACCAGGCGTCGCAGCAGGCACGTATACCTTGCTAATTAACTGTCAATTATTTATTTTCTCCATTATTTATTTTGTTTCATATTATTAGTTTCCTTTGATATAAATTGCGCGTCCAAGCCATACTTGGGTGCAAGCGACTTTATTAGTCGTTACTTTATTTTATGCATGTTGACTTAGTATTAGCAAACTACCTTCTTGTTGGAGGATATCCTTATATCTCCTTTGGCTGTGACACTCACACTACACGGTTTGAGACATGTTACTAGGGACACGACTTATTGACTAGCTATCTTTATTGTCGTGTGACGGTAGTTGTTCGTAACTGCTATGAGTAGAATTTTAGAGACTCAAGCAGTTACAAAACTGGACGAGCCATGGACATGACTTGGACAGTGTGGGAAATATTAGGGAAGGACAGTCGCTAGTGCGTATGGGAATCCAAACAGGTAAACCACAGTCTCCGGATGGAACTGTGGCGATATATTTGCAGATGCCCTCTGACGTTTTGGACGTTACGGATGGATACAGATGACTGGATGCCAGTTACGTACACATAGCCTAAAATCCTATCCATGCGCATGAAAGTTGTCCTCTAAATTGAACATTAGGCGGTTAGAATTTCCTTTGCATATTTGTGTCTAGAATAGTCTTTTATATATTATTTTATTCTGACAGTTCATATTAGCATGTTCTTCCTGTATCTTGCTACGTCCGTCTGAGGACCTGGTTTTTCTACAGGTATGTGTTCATGTTTTCCGCAGGTATCCTATCCAAGGCCGTGGTCTTCTCCATTCCCTCGAAGACGATTGCGCTTGGTTCGTCTTGCCATTTTTATCGTTCGATTTCTTGTACATTTCTTTCATTGAGATAGTTGGTAGTGGACTTTGTCTCCGCCCAACGATTGTACCATAAATATTCAAGTTGATTTTATATTATTATTCTTGTCATTGTGGATGAGATTTAGTTTGTCTTGGATTACTGCATTTTACAGCTTATGTATACATACAAGGCCCATGTACTTCGTATGTATATAGCTGGCATGTCTACGTTCCTAGTCCTACCTATATTGGGACTGGGGCGTTACATGTTTTTGTGGTGGCCCATGCAGGTCAAGATAAATTGTTTGGTTACTTTACCTTACCAAGCAAGCCTGCATATAGGATTAGAGTCTAGGATCTCATCCACATACTTGACCGCCTTCTCCTCGAGTTGCATCTTGCTTGATCCCTTCTATCGTGATTCGTGCCCTCCTTTCGTGCTTGATAAAGATTAATAGGGTAACCCATATTAGGTGGACATGATCCATTGTTCTATCACCCTACTAGTTTAGCTCTTGTAAGTTGGGTAGAATGCCTTATGACCTAGCATTGCCTTCATCCTTATGACTCGTTATAGTAGATACTAAGTGGATTACCTAGACTATAAATTTTTAAGGACCATACCTTATTGGTTGACCAAGGCCTTAGACAAGGAGACAATAGGTCGACTGCATAGGCACCAAACAAGACTTAGATTCTTAAGGAGTTCGACCTAATTCTAGTCTCTTTCAATATTTATCTCACGTGTCTATATTTTACCATCTTGACTAAATGTTGCTACTATGGCCTACTTTTGCAAGTTTAACTGTTATCAAACTTGTTCAAGACACATGCTATTGAGCGCGCGCTCACTAACATATTGTCTAGTCAGAACCGGTGCATGATGGTCTGATCAACCGAGTGCACTTTGGTTCGCTTTTATTTATCGTTATACGTGGGTGGAGATATAGTTAAGCTTGCTCTCTAGAATCTCATCCACGTCTGCCTTGGCAATTATCTTTTGAATTTATTCAGTCGTCTTTGAACCACGTGTTCGTATTCAATAAACATATCCTTCGAACTCTTATTCGTTTTGCCTTTCACTTAAATTGGAAAGACAGAACACTCGAACTTTATAGATATACACCAAGTGTTCCCCTATGACCAAAATAGTTATAGTGGCCATCAACCAAGCAACATATTTACAACTTTGCCTCAAGTTATTCACCCTATCCTTCGACTCTTGATCGTGATCTCTAATCATTTGAAATTTAAAAATGACTAGAATTATTTCCTTAACCACCCCTAAACCTAGACGCGTAACTTCACTCTAAGGAACCATGTACCTTTTCTCTCTAATTACTTTACCTTTATTTCCTAACCCTTAAATCCTTCTCTAATCTTACATTAGCTAGCGACCCTCATCCATTACCATATCCGTGCATCATTTTCGTATTTATCTAAATCACGATTCCCTAATGCATGTTTGTGTTAAATGTTATTTTCTTGCCTCGTCCAACGATTTGATCGTACCCTTGTATCTTCTCACCCCCTGCTTATTCTTAATTTCGAGGAAGAAATTCTTATAAGTTGGGTAGGATGTAAAACCTCTAAATTTCTACTGTATTTTTTTAAAAAAATTTGGTACTGATTTAAAATTTTGTATTGTACGTCGCATAGTCGTATTGTACGTAACGCGCGAAATTTTGATTTTCGAAATTGCTCGACGAGTGCGAATATGTGCGAGCGTACATATTTTTTTAAAAAATATTTTTCTATTTGTATCATTTCAAAATAATATATATAATAATTATTTTTAGCTATCGTATCAAAATTTTTAAGTTTATATTTTTATTTATAGAAAGCCTTTGGTTTATACAATTATTAATAGTAAATAATATTCTTTGTACATACATATATATTTCATAAATATTTTTTTATTTTTTTATAATATTTATTATTTTCAAAATTAATATTATAGGTATTTTTGGAAAATTTATTTCTGAATTATTATGGAGATTTAAATCTTGATTTAATTCTATGCATTTATTTAAATAGTTAAAATAATATCTATATTTTGAAATTGATTTACCTTATCTAATTTTAAGCTAAATGTTGGAATATAATTGGATTTAAATTGGATTTGGATTTGGATTGGATTTGAATTTGGATTTAAATTATTAAATAGCAAATTATCTATTTTTGGGTTTAAATACTCCTAATTCTTATCCAATCGGAAATTCTCACATCCTATAAATAGGCAGGTACTACTCCAAATTTTTTTATTATTCACCAATTCTTCACAAATAATTCTCAACCCCCGTGCTCCGTGTCCGTGTTCCCTCCCCGTCTTATTCCATATTTTTTACACATACAATTTCAACCTCTCCGTGTCGGACACACCCCGACACAATCAAAAACCTAATCCGAGTCCTAGTCTACAGATGGCTCCGGCCACAACCCAGCCACCATTCGACCGCGGCCGAATCCTGCCAATCCCAGCATCATCACCACCCCGCCCTCACTACGGAAACCTAACCCAACACCCTCCCGAATCCCGACATCTCCCGACCACAGCCCAAGGCCGGCATCACCTCCTGGCCGTCCCCGATACCACCAGCAAACGCCATCACCACCATCTCGCCACCACCACCATAAACAAACAGCACCCACGGCCATCCTTCCCCCGACCACCAGACTTCACCACCAACCCAAATCGAAACTCCACCTCGACCATCGCCAAACCCAACTCCGGCCGCTGCCGCGGACCACAACCACCACCACACAGAGGAGGAGAGAAAGGAAACCCTTACCTTTCTCGACCGACCCCAGCCTGTCCCCGACGATCCATCGTACAGCACCGCCTGGTCGGATCCGCTGTCCGCGACCACTCTCCGCCTCAAGCCAGCAAGCGCCCTCCGCCGTGCATCCGGCGATCGCCCTAGCCTAGATCGGCCGCGCCACCGCAAACCCTCGCCGCTGGCGAGATCCCTACGCCCGTAGCCGCCCCTCTCCGCTGTCCGCGCTGTAGCCGACCTCGCCTTGACATCTCGGCAATGCCGATGCCGCACTCCTCCTCACCCATTTCCGTCCTCCTCTTCCTTCTTCTCTACCGCAACAACCACCAAAGCTAGCCGCTACCACCATGTCTTCCTCTTGCCGGAACAGTCCCCACTGGAGACCTTCAACTGTCGAGAACCCTTTTTATGTTGAGCCTTCTCTCCCTTTCCCCATTTCCCTTTCTCACTCCCTCGCTCTCCGCCTCTTTCTCCCCACCTCTCTTTCTCTCTCCTTCCCACTCTTTTACTGGTTCGTTTCTCATCCCTTTCTCTTAAAAGGAGCAGCAGCAGAGCTCTAATAATATCCATTCTTACTTTCCCCTTCTTTCATTAATTTTTTTTCTTTCTATCTTTCTTTCTTCTTATTTTATTATTACTTGTATCATTAACAACTATTCCTTCTTTTATATAGTTATTCTTAAATAACCATAATATATTTTTGGGTTGAGTTCTATTTTTCATTAATATAGGTAGAGTTATTTTTACAATATTTTCTAAACTTATAGATAAATATTCCTTATATAAATTAATTTAGGTTTTTTAACGCAAAGAGATAAGTATAATTTAATATATAAAGGAGTATATATAAAGTGTTTAGTAGGTATTATATACATAAGTAGTTTGATACTGGGCTTGGCCCTACATATGTTTTAAATCTGCTATATAGTTCTAAAAAGTAGATTGATATATTACAAATGGTTTTCTAAGAATTTTATCTAAGGTATTTTTTTAAATATCGTTTCTGTCAAAAATCAATTTTATGAACTTAATGTCTTTAGCCAAAAACGATTCTCTTACGATTTTCTTGACTCTTAAAGTATTTTTCATATGCTTTTATCGACTTATAAAAGAAAAACCATTTTTTGTATTATAGTTACTTTTCCAAAAACCATATAATTATTATTCATTAAACTTTCCTTTATTCTTCTGTCCATGACTAATCCCGACATTCCTATTTCCTCTCCAATTATGCACTTCATTATGTCAAACCTAACTAAGTTGACCATTTGGGACCCAATAGAATACGCTGTGTCGTCAACAGAGGCTCCTTTGCGTAGTTGTACACCGAAGTCGATCTTGTGTCACCTTTATTGTACCACACCAGGCAGCTCATCAGGCGTCGCAACAGGCAAGTATATCTTGCTAATTAACTGTCAATCATTTATTTTCTGCATTATTCATTTTGTTTTATATTGTTAGTTTCCTTTGATATAAATTGCGCATCCAAGCCATACTTGGGTGCAAGCGACTTTATTAGTCGTTACTTTATTTTATGCATGTTGACTTAGTGTTAGCAGACTACCTTCTTGTTGGGGGATATCCTTATATCTCCTTTGGTTGTGACACTAACACTACACGGTTTAAGACATGTTACTAAGGGCACGACTTATTGACTAGCTATCTTTATTGTCGTGTGACGCTAGTTGTTCGTAACTGCTATGACTAGGGTTTTAGAGACTCAAGCAGTTACAAAACTGGACGAGCCATGGACATGACTTGGACAGTGTGGGAAATATTGGGGAAGGACAGTCGCTAGTGCGTATGGGAATCCAAACAGGTAAACCACAGTCTCTGGATGGAACTGTGGCGATATATTTGCAGATGCCCTCTGACGTTTTAGACGTTACGGACGGATACAGATGACTGGATGCCAGTTACGTACACATAGCCTAAAATCCCACCCATGCGCATGAAAGTTGTCCTCTAAATTGCACATTAGCCGGTTAGAATTTCCTTTGCATATTTCTGTCTAGAATAGTCTTTTATATATTATTTTATTCTGACAGTTCATATTAGCATGTTCTTCCTGTATCTTGGTAAGTTCGTCTGAGGACCTGGTTTTTCCTCAGGTATGTGTTCATATTTTTCGCAGGTATCCTATCCAAGGCCGTGGTCTTCTCCATTCCCTCGAAGACGATTGCGCTTGGTTCGTCTTGCCATTTTTATCACTCGATTTCTTGTACATTTCATTCATTGAGATAGTTGGTAGTGGACTTTGTCTCTGCCCAACGGTTGTACCATAAATATTCAAGTTGATTTTATATTATTATTCTTGTCATTGTGGATGAGATTTAGTTTTTCTTAGATTACTGCATTTTACAGCTTATGTATACATACAAGGCCCCTGTACTTCGTATGTATACAGCTGGCATATCTACGTTTCTAGTCCTACGTATATTGGGATTGGGGCGTTACAACGAGGTATCGGGATATTCTGATATGCGTTTTGTGGACACGACATGGACACGTTTTCGAACCCGAGAGTATACGAACGCATCACGTGGGTCGAGGCCAACGTGTATGCCAAGCTTCGCGGGTTCGTTTGGTGTATTTTTAGATTTTGGGTCGTTGGGTGAAATTGGATCGTTTTCTTTAATTTCAATTTTTAGTTGATATGTGATATTTTGATTTCCAACGTTTTCATTTCTAAATTCTGAGTTTACAGGACTTATATGATATTTCAAATATGTGAGAACCAACTTTTGGCTTTGTTTCACAATTTTTCATCATTTATGAGTATATGTGCTTTCTATATATAGCTTTATGCATATATTTAACTATATATATATATATATATATATTTTTAGCTATATATATATATATATATATATATATATATATATATATATATGTATAACCCCGTTGAAACCCATTCCTAACACATATACGTGGAGAATGGGTCGAGGAAGAGTTATTCCAGATTTTAGACTTTTTAAGTATCTCGCATTATTGCATATCTTTCCATTTGAGCTTTTGTATATATATGTATGTATATATATATATATATATATATATATATATATATATATATATATATATATATATATATATATATATATATAAGTAGTTTCTTACCTTATATAGATGTATATAATAGTATAGTAATTTGGGTAATACCATGATTATGTTTGAATGTTATTAATCTCAGATTTTACCCTATTTTCAGTAAGTACCAGTACATACACACGCACACACCACTTTTGTTAGATTTGGGTTTTGTTTGTTTGTATATACACATGTGTGTATATACCTATATGTATATATATATATATATATATATATATATATATATATATATATATATATTTTTTATATATATATATATATATATATATATATATATATATATATATATATATATATATATATATATATATATATATATATATATATATATATATATATATATAATTGCTTGTTAATTCTCTTAAATTAGATTGTAGTTGTGTATATAACTATAGGAGTCCTATGACAGATTTGGTTTGTCATCTTGAGCCTAATTTAGTCGATTTGGCCGACAAATTGACCAAATTGACAAAAGTCAACCTTGGGTCAAACATGATCCAATTCAACTCAAACGAACTCCAAATGACCTAGAATTTTGTGTATAACCTAAAAATTAGTAGACGTACTAGTTGACCCAGGTTTGACCAGCGTTGACCCGGTTTGACCATGTAGTTCCCCATCCCACTCAGTCAATCGGAGGAATCGAAACGTCGACGGCGTTCGGCCTTAGCCTTGCAATGGCTGCTGGAAGACATCACTCGGTCGAGGCGACCGCTCGCACAGGTGTGGTAGTTTCGGTGAACTTGACTCATCTTAGCGTTCACATAATAAATTGCTCGTTTTCAACTTGCAAAAGTAGGCTTGATAATAAAAGAGACGAATCCACATAGCTAAAGGGAATAATCCCAACGGGTCGAATTGAGTTAGAATATAGAAAGGGTCCAACGGTCGGCTTAGAGTTGGTGCACGACGTGCTTTGAAAATGACACTCGATCCTTCGTCCCGTGGCTTGGGAGAAGGAAAGTTGGTTGAGTCGGCGAAGTTATGAACATAGCCTAAGTCATAGGCGTCGCCCGCATGAATGCTTCATAAAGCATGCACGGTCCTGTCGTCCAAGGCTTGGCATAGCCTTGGCTTGCCCCATGAGTTAAGTTGCGTTGCACAACTTGTGCCATAAGTCTAGGCACCCAAATGACTTGGTCGTTCAAAGTTGAACGCGTGTACGGCACGTTCCATCGAGGCAAGGCATGACGCGGCCTTTGCTCGTTAACTTGTAGGCTTGAGTAAGATTGGGCAAAGTTATGTCGGCCGACCTAAGTCATTCCAAGTGCTGTCTCGCTCATTCTGCGGTTGTCAGGTTAAATAGTGCCACGATCCCAAGGCCCGTCGTATAAAGTATGACTTGGGCGATAGCGTCGCGTAGATCGGAAGGCGGCTTAAGGCACGGTGTACGGACTTAGAGTCTAGGGCATGAACCACGGTTGATTGAATGTGTTTTGGAGAAAGGATTATTGAATAGGCATTGAGTTGAATGAATGAAATGATATGGTAACATGAAAAGAATGCTTGCGACCATGGGTCGTCGAGGGGTCTCAAAGGATAGAAAGAATGCTCGCGACCGTGGATCGTCGAGGGGTCTCAAATGATAAAGGTTTAAACTTGGTTTTGGGAAAAAGATGATAACACTGAGAGTGCAATGACTGTGTGAGACGTCAGTTTGAGTGAAGGGTCTTGCATGGTCATTGGACAACTTGTCGACAAGGGAGAGTTTCTACGTAACGGCAACCTATGGCCATGGGACCGTTTCGGCCGAGAATGGAAACATGGTGGTAGCTGTGCGGGCTCGACAGCACCGGGTCAGTCGGGGACTTCCAGGGGCTAGCTACCTTGCGCAGGAAGGGTCCCGGCCGACCGCAAGCTACGTATCCAGGTATAGCTTGTTATGCTAGTGACCTCATATAGATGAGTCGGCATGGGCGGCGATCCGCGTAGATGCCTTTGGACTGAGTCTAGTATTAGGTGAAGTAAATCAAGAGTCGAGTCGAATGCGTGCTCGGCCAGAAGACAATATTTGGGCCTAAGATTTGGCTGCAACGAAGACACCGTGCTTCGGCACGAGATGTGGCATCGAGTCTAATGTTGTCAGCATATAAGTTGCATAGTTTGGATGTGAGTTGTCCTGAGTCTAAGTCAGAAAAGGCCGTAAGGCAAAGTTGGTCGAGTGACACTTAACCCCCAAGTCTTGATTGGGTCAGTTGTTGATTTAGTAACAAAGGGCCGCGAGGCAACGATATGGTTGAGTCGCACATAGTTGCGAGGCACGACACAAAGGATTTATAGCACGGTCACACGGGAATAGAGCTTCATCGCGTAGTTGCGTCTCTGATTTTGGCCGAAAGGCAAGCACGACTTGATAGGTTAATGTTGTTTGAGACGACATTGTTGTTGCAAGCACGGGGTAGTCTAGAGGCATAAAATAGGCCAAGGCGTCGGTCCTAAAACTGATCCTAAGGAAAGTGTAGAAAGACAATACAAAGGGGACTAAGTTGCACAAAGTAAATTAACGTGTTGGTTTTGTATGAGTGGACGAGGAGCTCATTCCACCAGTATAGTTGAGTACTGACACGCACATAGTTTACATGTGCAGGCACAGGTAGAAGCTCGTGGCGCAGGACTCGCTTGGATGAGTCGAGGCATGGAGTTCCTTGGCGACTCAAAGCATGCAGCCGCATGGAGTATAGACTTATACAGGACATAATTGATGGACATCGCCTTCCGAAGCTTCCGCTGGATCAAGACTTGTAATTGAGAGATGAGAGAGAGCTGAGTAAACTTGTAAAATATGAGAAGAGTGAGCTTGAGTGATTATAATCTTGGCCTTGCGCCCCCAATGTAATCGTTGTTTCAATATCAATAAAGAGCTTCTTTGAATAACTTGTATTTTGTTTTTAATTTCCGCTGCTATCATTCAATGTCTCTGTTTGGGACTTCTGTTCGACGACCCCGTCGTAGCCGCTGAAATCGACCGTTATGAAACCCGCCTTGCACGAGCGCAATCTAGGCTCGTGTGGCATCACCTCCTAGCGAGGACGATCGCTCCTACGGGAGCGGGGCGTGACATAATGGTATCAGAGCACGGCTTTACGTCCTTGGACTATCGATTGAATTCTTTAACTCTGTGATTTTTGTAAACTCTGAGTCGTTTCTTCCGCAAAGTTGATATCGTTGGTGCGCTCTCTTTCAATTGTTCCACGGGATGTCCATATAATAAGTCTAACTATTTTGCAAAATATAGGAGAACAGTTTTTTGATAAGAAATAAAAGATGGATTGCGTAAGCACGGTTGGCTAAGTCGGGCTGGGCATATACACCAAAAGTTGCGTCGACCTTAGAAAAGTCGTATGCGGGAATTGAATAGTGTCGAGCGAGAATGAGTTGAACTCGATTGAGTAAATTGAGATGACTATCGATAGGGGTGCTATCAAACAGCGAGCGTGCTTGGAAATTCGAGGAATGGTTCAAACGGGATTTAAAGAAGTAGATTTTGATTCGAATGATAAGTTGAGGATTTGTTGAATGACTTCATCCCTGAGTGGTGTATGCGATAGCCTCAGGGATGTCGATCGATTGATTAAGAAAATTGATGTTGTGAATGATTCGAGGGATAATGATTAAACTTGAATTGAATGTCGAGGAGATTATCCAGTCGGACGATAGCATCATTTGCACGACTCAGAATTCGTTGCAAACGAAGATCGTCAAGTTACGTATATCGTCGACGGTATTGAGGCGTATCAAAGATGATATGCGATAACTCGGGGGTACTCTGACTCGACGAATGACGATCGTGCAAGTGTTATCGTTCAGTTGGGTGTTATACTTAGGATTTTGATCGTAGATAAATGTTGGATGAAAATGATTATGTCTTGATGGTTACGCGGATAACCACAACGTTGATGATCTTGTCTTGTGCGAGCGCAACTCTAGCCTTGGACATGCGTTGCGTCGAATTTGGGGCGATCGTTTTGCGTGAGCACTGACATGGTGATTCATGTCGCGGAAATGATCGAACTCGGAAAATAGGACGCGACAACTCTGGTCGTCTCGACTTGTTAGCTTGACGCGAAGGTGAATTCGAGGATTAGTTGGACTTGCGATTGATGATTGAATAAACTTGAGGATGGAGTAAGTCCAATCCGCGCATCGAGAACGAATTAGTTAAGACACAAAACAAGAGTTACGTCCCGATGAGAATGATTATCTCGCGGGAGCGTGCATGGTGATTCATGCCCACCGTGGATAATCTGACTCGCGTGAGATCGGGGCACAACGTATTGTTAAGTCAGATGACCTCGTGATCGAATACGTGAATTGGGATGAATGATGTAGGAAATATGAAATATGAATTATGGTTTAGAGATGAATCGTGTCTTAGCGTGATTAACTTGAGAAGAATTGATAGGCGAATTATGCCGAATATGTTCGAAGAGATAGTCTATACAAGATGGTTTGTTGAACGAGCGATATTGATACGTCGTAAAATTTGGTTGAACGTAAGTTGAAGTAGGATGGTTTTACAGAAAGACTCGGACCCCGTACGACGAATATTGGGATGTGCGTAGGGAATCGATGCTCGATGTTTAGAAATCAGAGTGATGCGAGCTTGGGTAGAAAAACCTCGGACCATCGATTTGGTTTGACCTTAGGATGGGGTCAGTGTTGACATCGTTGTTTGGGAACTATGATTCTAATACTGACGGAAAGACATAGCCTAGCGGTTAGGCAGACGTTATGGTACGGAGCGATAGGATTTGTGGAAGAACCACTCGCGAGTATCGGTTGACATGCATGTATATCAGGGATGCTTGAATATGTGCACGATCCGATTCGAGTGGTGATGGCGGGTTTCGCTATCACGAGGCTTGGTTGAAATGCATGTATTTTGGGGACGCCTAAGATAAGTGCACGATCCATACTAAGTGATACGTTGCATTCAAGTGAGACTTGAGGAACGGAGAAGTATCGAGGATTTTGAGATAGTATGTTTTGAAGAAAGGATTGAGGATAGCACGAGTGTGGCTCAGATTTGAGAAACGCATAGGCGTAGTGTGTGCGAGAGTTCTTAGACGTTGAGTAAAGTGATAAGTCAATAAGTATACTCAGTTAGTTTCTAGGATGAAACTTTTTCTGAGTGGTATATGATGTAGTGCCCCGTCCCACTCAGTTAATCGGAGGAATCGAAACGTCGACAGCGTTCGGCCTTAGCCTTGCAACTGCTGCTGGGAGACATCACTCGGTCGAGGCGACCGCTCGCACAGGTGGAGTAGTTTCGGTGAACTTGCCTCATCTTAGCCTTCACATAATAAATCGCTTGTTTTCAACTTGCACAAGTAGGCTTGATAATAAAAGAGACGAATCCACATAGCTAAAGGGAATAATCCCAACGGGTCGAATTGAGTTAGAATATGGAAAGGGTCCAACGGTCGGCTTAGAGTTGGTACACGATGTCACGACCCGCACCCGCTTTTCGGATACGAGACGTGTCCAAGCCAGCCTACGCCGCAGAGTCGGTGGTAGAACGCTGTCAAGCCCGCAAGAAATAGATGCTCAAAATACAACATTTGCTGCTCATTCACAATTCTAAGTTTGTTACAACATTTACAACATTTAAAATAACAGAAAATACAAGATTTTACAATTAATGAAAATGGTACAACTGTTTTCTATTTCTAGGTTGACCTCAGCATACCCAAGCCTTCCCCAGTGCAAAGAGTGATCGCTGCTAAACCTGAAAAATGTTGGTTATCTAATCAGGATTGGAACAAGTACACAAACCGATGGTAATACAAAAACACAATAGAATTAACAAGACATGAAGATAGCATATGAGATATGAAAACTGGAAAGAAAACTGATGACATGGCACGGTAGAGAAGTAAACAAGGAAAAACTAATAAAAGACAACTATCTAGGTGGTGCGAAATATCTATTTCGATATGTGAACGGCTAGGGAGTAAATACGGCTCACTGCACGTGTCGTGTGCAGCTGCTATCATGCAAGAATAGACTCATGGAAAAGTTCTGGGTAGTTCACATGTTTACTAAGATATTTCCCCTCCCGACTACTCCGTGTGACGAGCGTGTCAACAAGCAGCAAGATATATGTATAAACATAAAATGAGAAAACAACTATGAATCGAAAAGCAATCAAAAAGTGCACTTGCCTGAGGTCCTTAGCTGAAGAAACCAATAATAATATACCACTCACGAGCCACAATCAATCAACACATACAAAAGTCTCCAGATACAGAAATAAATACTACCAACGTTCTCAGAATAGTCAAATTAGCTAGGATTGCCTGTCCTTAAGTCCAATTCTGGATACAGGGGCAAAACGGTAATTTCGGGCAAAAACGATGTCCGCTGTTGGACCCGCTTTGCACCAAAAAGCGTACCAGAGTCAACGGTCTCTAAAGTTGTCAAAGTATATGTCTACTGATCTAGTTTTCCAATATGAACCCAACCGTATGTCCAGAGTTGGATTTCGACGGGCCGTGCACAAAATCGCCCGTTGAGTGGGACCGTGGGGTCCGCAAAACGTCGATTTTATCAACGGTCTCAGAATCGGACCAAACTTGGCATAAGGACCAGAAAAACGATACGGTTCTGTTGGCATAAGTTTCGTCTCGATCTGACGAGCGTGCACAAAGTAATTAGAGAATTTACAAAGTGCACGATACGGTGAATTTTGACGGATACACATCAAATTTGTCGCGAACACGCGACCAATTTGAATTTCGCCAAAGCCCACACGACTACGAAGCCGATACGCAGCTTTCGATGCTTTCGGTTCGTGACCACATCGCCCGAATTGGCGGGACGCACGTCGTGTGGAGTGATTTTCCTATTTTCTATATTTTTGAAAACATATTTTTTCCTAACTTTGAAAGTTGATTTCTTTGCACATAGTGAACGAAAAATAAATCTAAAAGAAAGATCTTGATCTCCTATAGGTTAGCTATAAATCTCTTCAAATACAAACTCAGAACTGGTGATGGTTTGGCAGGAAATTCGACGCCAAGTTGGGTGTTTGGAACGGGTTTATGTCCTGTTTTAAACAGGTTTTTCGGCCACTTTGGCCTCGATTCTCATCGCGTACACCGAGAAATAAAACTTTCTATTTGAAGGGAAGCAAAGTCGGTTATATCGAGATCGTACCAGCGTTTACGGGACGGGAAACGATCGTACGATCGTCGAGTTATACCGCCGCGAAGTCGCTGCGATCTTTTGCACTCGCTGCAACGGCTGCTCTCTGTTTCGCGTACGGCCTGGCGTTTCCGGCCGGCCGGCGGCGCGCCCAGGTGGTGCGCGCGCACGTGGGTGCGCCCAGGTGGAGGAGGAGGGTGCGCTCTATTAGGCTAGGGTTTCGACGAGTTTCGATCTCTTCTCTCGAAATCTATTCTCGTTATTATATATATATCGAATGTTAGTTCGGGTTGGTTCGATTTCGTGTGGGGGAAAGTTTCGGGTTAGCTGTGCTCGGTTTGGCCGAGCAGGCTGCTGGTTTTAGGGGGAAGGCTGAGCCTGTGGGCTCTTGTTTTATTCTTTTTTTTATTTTTTATTTCTATTATTCTTTATATATATAACTCTCTATATATATCTATATACAAAATACCTAGGGACACTTAAACATATATACGTATACACACATAAATATATATTATATATATATATATATATATATGTGCTCATTTATTTATATACCTACCCCTATGTAATATATAATATTTGTTTCTATATACATAAATGTATATATATCCTGATAACCATACATATCTATATATGGATAAGTATTCCATTACTAAAATATTAATAATAAATTCCTGTATGTAGTTTATAAATATGTACATCTATGATATACACATTTATATATTCATACACAACACCCATATATATTATATATTCATTTATACACTCAACCACATATTATATACATTTCTTTGATAGAGAATAAAATAATAATAACCATTATTAATAAATAATTTATTTATCTAATAATCACAATATTAACATTAATAATAATAATAAACCTAATAACACTGTAATTAAGCCAATAATATATTTCGGTGAACTCATCGAACACACCATTTATTTGGCTTCAGAAAATCATACAATTATTCTAAAACAATATTTAAATAAACTATTATATATTTAGAGAGTATTTGCCAAGTCCTAAAAATAAATAAGAAAATATTTATACACCCATAATATGTCTACGTGGCCGTATTTGGTCCCACTACATGACTACATGGCGGTTCGGGCTCAGCTTGGGCTAAATCGACACAAACGGGTCTCCTACAAGTCAATAAATATAATCATAATTAATTAAACTTATTTATAATGGTCATGCTATAACTTGGCCTGGTTATCCTAGTTAGGACACTCCTATGCCTCTGTATTCTCCTACCATGGCTAAACGCTAGTCAAAGCACGCGACTGCACTATTCGTACCATGATTTCTAGTCGTCTGGTACTTCAAAACTCAACTATGGCTAAAATCATCTACCGCAAAAATTAACAAAATAATTATTTATAAAATCTTAAAATCACCATTTAATTGAAATAAATAAAATAAAAAAATATTATCAAAATTTCGGGAAGGGGAGCTACAAATCTACCCACCTTAAAATAATTTCGTCCTCGAAATTCTAATTCGTAGTTATTCCGTAAACTTCTAAAAGAAGTCTGCCTTAACCTCAATCTCCTTAAATTTAATTTCTAAAAATTATTTGTATCCTTCTCTAGTCATTTGATATTTACGAAAACTTGAGGGCTTCTACCCACCTTTGGTCACACTACTCCCTCAATGGTATGTCCCTAAGACTTTATAATCTTCCAATTACTTTCTAAAATGGATATCTACTGCTTTTGGCCTCTATAATCCTCTCTTATCTGTCAAGTAACCCAAAATCTAATAAGCAATAAATTTACACAAGTAGCTAAGAAATATAGGTAAATTCTAATAAACATGACCATTCGTCGCTCCAAAATAGGAAGGATATGATGATAAGGAAGAAAAATAATCGAGAGCGAATATGAAGCTCCCAAAGCTGTAGAGGGTATCCCATGGTACAGATAGAGAGAGAATGTTTATGAATCATTAAATTATTTGCTAGATGAGCTACTCTAGTCCAGTCATTGGCTAAATCGAAGAACTCTTCATTTTCTAAAGGGGCTTGCAATCCATTCAATACATAAATTCCGTTCTCGGTGTTAATCTAAACAAGGTTCTAAAATAGAACAAAATTTGAGAGATCAAGATTGTGATTCTTAATGGGTTCTCTATTTGGGCATCAGTCGTTGATTGGATGTACATTGGGTTTCAATCTATATGGACTAGACAATATCCTAATGATAAAACTACTCTTACTAGATTAGGGTATCTTAGAATAGATTTCTACCCAGGGGATTAAGCTAGTGGCTAGTCAAGTTGGTTAGCTAGGTCCCTAAAGCTCAAAGTGTGCCTTCAGTGACTTTTGTGTTTAAGTAGCACATGAGGCCTCAATTGGGTGGCATAATAGTGGCATGTGCGTAGTGGGCTTCGAGTAGATCATAACCATATATCGGTTTTCAGGATTTGAGTCGAAGTTAAGGCTCTAATGGAAGTCGGAAAGTATACCGGGTAGGTACTATGGTGAAGGTTATAGCTAGTCCTTTTAACCTGAAAGTCGTAGCACAAAAATAGAGTACAAGGGAATGGGTTTGAGTGGGACATGGTATACCTAGATGAAGGTGGACTTGTCTAGATCTTGGATATGAAATTTGTTGAGGGGTAACAGCTGGTTTCGTGCTCTGAATATTAATGGCACGGTCGGGGACACAAGGTGATCTCAATGGAAAGTGGGAGTCCATGGGCACTGTTCCTCATCCTAGTGGAAAATTATTCTAATCAATCGATAATCCTCGTACATGTCAAGATTCTAGAAGGCTTACCGTCTACCCACCTTAGAGACTAGGATATGGTGGCAAGGTTCCTGTAATAGGGCTGGCCGATGGTAGCTACACTTGCGTATACAACTATCATGGTCATGGGGATACTGGGTATCTATCTATCATTTACGAGCTTTCATCTTTCCAATCGGTGAAAGACAAAGATAATAAATAGTTCAAGAGAGATGTCACTGAATACAATTTTGCGATTCAAAGACGAAGGTATAATTCAAGGGGAATTGTCGAAGCAGTCGCGGATGAGATCTTGGAGACATCTATATCTCAATCCACGTAAGAATATTAGATGAAGAGCGAACCAAATGCATCCTGGTTGATCAGACCGTAATACAATGATTCTGATTAGACAATATGTTAGCGGGCGTCCCCAGTAAACATATATCTAGAATCAAGCTCAATGAAAGGGTAAGCTTGCAAAAACTAGGCTGTAACAGCAATATTGGTCAAGATAGTCAAAAATATAAGTAGGCGAGATTTTTGAAAGGAGGAATAAGTAGTTCGAGTTTTGAGATAATCAAAACATTACCTGGTGTTGTTGCTTATACAGTCATCCTACTATCCTCTATCCATTCGGCCTTAGTCGACTAATGGGTTATGGAACTCTAAATTCTATATTCTGGGTAAATCTATTAATGCCAGTCAACTACCTTGTTAATAGATCACAAGGACCACGGGATGCTAGGATGGGAGACATGCTACTCAACTTACAGAACTTACACTAGCATTGGTTTTGGTTCTTAGGGTCATACAGGGCAGTCTCTATTCTCTATAATATCCTAAACTTGTAATCACATCTGAAATCATCTCACCGAGAATTACGCCTTACCCGTATACTCTGGCTACGGCAAACCCTGGATTTCGTGATTCAAATATGATAGGCTATCAAACACTCTACCTATATTGACACAATGGTATCTAAGATCTAAAAAAGTCAACGAGAACATAGTTTCTGTAATGTTCCATAGACTATGATTCTTCGGGATGATTTCAATTATGTGGGTTGTGCCTCGCCAGTGCGCTGCTGGCTGCAGTGAACCCACATTCTCCACTCTAAAATAATTGACGACAGTGCGCTGCTGTCTAAACTTTATGGGTTAACTAATATTCCTCTAACTATAACCGTAAAAATTTGTGAGCTTCTAGAGATTCAAACAAGTTGGCAAAAAATAAGTGTAGGTATTCGTCCTGTCAGTCACAACACCTAAACGAAAGAGTTAACATGGAGAGATTTAACTAAAGACAAAAGGAATATAAACATTATAGTATCTAATTTATATGCATTTCAATGGTAGAGGAAAATTTCAAATAAATCTACTTCGAGATTCGTATGCAAATAACAGAATCAGAAAATTTAAACTAATTCCCTACGACAACATAGTATTTAAAACAGGCAATTCTAACTTATGGTATAAGATCTATATCTAATACAGCAAAAAGAAAATTAAACAGTTCATTAAAATTAATGCCTTAATTCTAGGCAAGTATAACTTACCAGCGAATAGTGGATCCACATTGGATCATAATGTCATATCACAAGTATCAGTGTACCTATAGGGTTCTAGCAAGTTATCTAAATTGCATGGCCTATCTAATAACCTTAGCTACCCAACGGTCAATTTGAACAAGGGACTCCTAGTCCTAGTCATTATCTTAAATCATTTTAATCCTAATTGTGAATGAGCATTTCCTGAGCGCAGGCTCGCAATAGTACGATTAACGTACCATCACGAGTTCGTAATCTTTTACGAAAACTGACCTGCATGGGCCACCAAAAAACTTATCACGACCCGCACCCGCTTTTCGGATACGAGACGTGTCCAAGCCAGCCTACGCCGCAGAGTCGGCGGTAGAACGCTGTCAAGCCCGCAAGAAATAAATGCTCAAAATACAACGTTTTCTGCTCATTCACAATTCTAAGTTTGTTACAACATTTACAATATTTAAAATAACAGAAAATACAAGATTTTACAATTAATAAAAATGGTACAACTGTTTTCTATTTCTAGGTTGACCTCAGCATACCCAAGCCTTCCCTAGTGCTAAGAGTGATCGCGGCTAAACCTAAAAAATGTTGGTTATCCAGTCAGGATTGGAACAAGTACACAAATCGACGGCAATGCAAAAACACAATAGAATTAACAAGACATGAAGATAGCATATGAGATATGAAAACTGGAAAGAAAACTGATGACATGGCACGGTAGAGAAGTAAACAAGGAAAAACTAATAAAAGACATCTATCTAGGTGGTGTGAAATATCTATTTCGACGTGTGAACGTCTAGGGGGTAAATACGGCTCACTGCATATGTCGTGTGTAGCTGCTATCATGCAAGAATAGACTCATGGAAAAGTTCTGGGTAGTTCACATGTTTACTAAGATATTTTCCCTCCCGACTACTCCGTGTAATGAGCGTGTCAACAAGCAGCAAGATATATGTATAGACATGAAATGAGAAAACTACTATGAATCGAAAAGTAATTAGAAAGTGCACTTGCCTGAGGTCCTTAGCTGAAGAAACCAATAATAATATACTACTCACGAGCTACAATCAATCAACACATACAGAAGTCTCCGAATGCTGAAATAAATAGTACTAACGTTCTCAGAATAGTCAAATTAGCTAGCATTGCCTGTCCTTAAGTCCAATTCCGGACACAGGGGCAAAACGGTAATTTCGGGCAAAAATGATGTCCGCCGTTGGACCCGCTTTGCACCGAAAAGTGTGCCAGAGTCAACGGTCTCTAAAGTCATCAAACTACATATATACAGATCCAGTTTTCTGATACGAACCCAACCGTATGTCCAGAGTTGGATTCCGGTGGGCCGTGCACAAAATCGCCCGTTGAGTGGGACCGCGGGGCCCGCAAAACGTCGATTTTATCAACGGTCTCAGAATCGGACCAAACTTGGCATACAGGACCAGAAAAATGATACGGTTCTGTTGGCGCAAGTTTCGTCTCGATCTGACGAGCGTGCACAAAGTAATTGGAGAATTTGTAAAGTGCACGATACGGTGAATTTTGACGGATACGCATCAAATTCGTCGCGCACACGCGACCAATTTGAATTCCGCCAAAGCCCACACGACCACGAAGCCGATACGTAGCTTTCGATGCTTTCGGTCCGCGACCACATCGCCCGAATTGGTGGGACGCACGTCGTGTGGAGTAATTTTCCTATTTTCTATATTTTTGAAAACATATTTTTTCCTAACTTTGAAAGTTGATTTCTTTGCACATAGTAAACGAAAAATAAATCTACAAGAAAGGTCTTGATCTCCTATAGGTTAGCTATAAATCTCTTCAAATACAAACTCAGAACTGGTGATGGTTCGGCAGGAAATTCGACGCCAAGTTGGGTCTTTGGAACGGGTTTATGTCCTGTTTTGTACAGGTTTTTTGGCCACTTTGGCCTCGATTCTCATCGCGTACACCGAGAAATAAAACTTTCTATTTGAAGGGAAGCAAAGTCGGTTATATCGAGATCGTACCAGCATTTACGGGACGGGAAACGATCGCACGATCGTCGAGTTATACCGCCGCGAAGTCGCTGCGATCCTTTGCACTCGCTGCAACGGCTGCTCTCTATTTCGTGCGCGGCCTGACGTTTCCGGCCGGCCGGCGGTGCGCCCAGGTGGCTCGCGCACGTGGGTGCGCCCAGGTGGAGGAGGAGGGTGCACGCTATTAGGCTAGGGTTTCGACGATTTTCGATCTCTTCTCTCGAAATCTATACTCGTTATTATATATATATATATATATCGAATGTTAGTTCGGGTTAGTTCGGTTTCGTGTGGGGGAAAGTTTCGGGTTAGCTGTGCTCGGTTTGGCCTAGCAGGCTGCTGGGTTTTAGGAGGAAGGCTGAGCCTGTGGGCTCTTGTTTTATTCTTTTTTTTTATTTTTTATTTCTATTATTCTTTATATATATAACTCTCTATATATATCTATATACAAAATACCTAGGGACACTTATACATATATACGTATACACACATAAATATATATTATATATATGCTCATTTATTTATATACCTACCCCTATGTATTATATAATATTTGTTTCTATATACATATATGTATATATATATCCTGATAACCATACATATCTATATATGGATAAGTATTCCATTACTAAAATATTAATAATAAATTCCTGTATGTAGTTATAAATACGCACATCTATGATATACACATTTATATATTCATACACAACACCTATATATATTATATATTCATTTATACACTCAACCACATATTATATACATTTCTTTGATAGAGAATAAAATAATAATAACCATTATTAATAAATAATTTATTTATCTAATAACCACAATATTAACATTAACAATAATAATAAACCTAATAACATTGTAATTAAGCCATTAATATATTTCGGTGAACTCATCGAACACACCATTTATTTGGCTTCAGAAAATCATACAATTATTCTAAAACAATATTTAAATAAACTATTATATATTTAGAGAGTATTTGCCAAGTCCTAAAAATAAATAAAAAAATATTTATACACCCATAATATGTCTACGTGGCCGTATTTGGTCCCACTACATGACTACATGGCGGTTCGGGCTCAGCTTGGGCTAAATCGACACAAACGGGTCTCCTACAAGTCAATAAATATAATCATAATTAATTAAACTTATTTATAATGGTCATGCTATAACTTGGCCTGGTTTTCCTAGTTAGGACACTCCTATGGCTCGGCATTCTCCTACCATGGCTAAACGCTAGTCAAAGAACGTCACTGCACTATTCGTAGCATAATTTCTAGTCGTCTGGTACTTCAAAACTCAACCATGGCTAAAATCATCTACCGTAAAAATTAACAAAATAATTATTTATAAAATCTAAAAATCACCATTTAATTCAAATAAATAAAATAAAAAAATATTATCAAAATTCTGGGAAGGGGAGCTACACACGATGTGCTTTGAAAATGACACTCGATCCTTCGTCCCGTGGCTTGGGAGAAGAAAAGTTGGTTGAGTAACATAGCCTAAGTCATAGGCGTCGCCCGCATGAATGCTTCATAAAGCATGCACGGTCTTGTCGTCCAAGGCTTGGCATAGCCTTGGCTGGCCCCATGAGTTAAGTTGCGTTGCACAACTTGTGCCATAAGTCTAGGCACCCAAATGACTTAGTCGTTCAAAGTTGAACGCGTGCACGGCACGTTCCATCGAGGCAAGGCTTGACGCGGCCTTTGCTCGTTAAGTTGTAGGCTTGAGTAAGATTGGGCAAAGTTATGTCGGTCGACCTAAGTCATTCCAAGTGCTGTCCCGCTCATTCTGCGGTTGTCAGGTTAAATAGTCCCACGATCCCAAGGCCCGTCATATAAAGTATGACTTGGGCGATAGCGTTGCGTAGATCGGAAGTCGGCTTAAGGCACGGTGCACGGACTTAGTGTCTAGGGCATGAACCACGATTGATTGAATGAGTTTTGGAGAAAGAATTATTGAATAGGCATTGAGTTGAATGAATGAAATAATATGGTAACATGAAAAGAATGCTCGCGACCATGGGTCGTCGAGGGGTCTCAAAGGTTAGAAAAAAAGCTCACGATCGTGGGTCGTCGAGGGGTCTCAAATGATAAAGGTTTGAACTTGGTTTTGGGAAAGAGATGATAACACTGAGAGTGCAATGACTGTGTGAGACGTCAGTTTGAGTGAAGGGTCTTGCATGGTCATTGGACAACTTGTCGACAAGGGAGAGTTTCCCCGTAACGGCAATCCATGGCCATAGGACCGTTTCGGCCGAGAATGGAAATACGGTGGTAGCTGTGCTGGCTCGACAGCACCGGGTCAGTCGGGGACTTCCAGGGGGCTAGCTACCTTGCGCTGGAAGGGTCTCGGCCGACCACAAGCTACGTGTCCAAGTATAGCTTGTTATGCTAGTGACCTCATATAGATGAGTCGACATGGGCGGCGATCCGCGTAGATGCCTTTGGACTCAGTCGAGTATTAGGTGAAATAAATCAAGAGTCGAGTCGAATGCGTGCTCGGCCAGAAGACAATGTTTGGACCTAAGATTTGGCTGCAATGAAGACACCCTACTTTGGCACGAGATGTGGCGTCGAGTCTAATGTTGTCAGCATATAAGTTGCATAGTTTGGATGTGAGTTGTCCTGAGTCTAAGTCAGGAAAGGCTGCAAGGCAAAGTTGGTCGAGTGACACTTAACCCCCAAGTCTTGATTGGGTCAGTTGTTGATTTAGTAACAAAGGGCCGCGAGGCGGCGATATGGTTGAGTCGCACATAGTTGCGAGGCACGGCATAAAAGATTTACAGTACGGTCACACGGGAATGGAGCCTCATCGCGTAGTTGCGTCTCTAATTTTGGTCGAAAGACAAGCACGACTTGATAGGTTAATGTTGTTTGAGACGACATTGTTGTTCCAAGCACGGGGTGGTCTAGAGGCACAAAATAGGCCAAGGCGTCGGTCCTAAAACTGATCCTAAGGAAAGAGTAGAAAGATAATACAAAGGGGACTAAGTTGCACAAAGTAAATTAACGTGTTGGTTTTGTATGGGTGGGCGAGGAGCTCATTCCACCAGTACAATTGAGTACTGACAGCCACATAGTTTACATGTACAGGCACAGGTAGAAGCTCGTGGCGCGGGACTCGCTTGGATGAGTCGAGGCATGGAGTTCCTTGGCGACTCGAAGCATGCAGCCGCATGGAGTATAGACTTATACAGGACATAATGTATGGACATCGCCTTCCGAAGCTTCCGCTGGATTAAGACTTGTAATTGAGAGATGAGAGAGAGCTGAGTAAACATGTAAAATGTGAGAAGAGTGAGCTTGAGTGATTGTAATCTTGGTCTTGCGTCCCTAATGTAATCGTTATTTCAATATCAATAAAGAGCTTCTTTGAATAACTTGTGTTTTGTTTTTAATTTCCGCTGCTATCATTCAATGTCTCTGCTTGGGACTTCTGTACGACGACCCCGTCGCAGCCGCTGAAATCGGCCGTTATGGAACCCGCCTTGCACGAGCGCAATCTAGGCTCGTGCGGCATCACGCCCTAGCGAGGACGATCGCTCCTACGGGAGCGGGGCATGACAGACCAGAGTTGACCGAGGGTTGACTTTGACCAAAATGGACCTAGAAGCATGTAGTCTTATATTGTAGCTATTTCTTTTGATATTGTGGACTTGGTTGTGACATGTGTGTATTTTAAATAGGTTTATATTGCCCTAGTTTAGTTACACTCATCATTTGCAGTTCGATTTGCCAGTCGAGTATATTTTCTGATCTTTTCATACTTTTTTAGATATGTTCTCTTGTTATAGACTAGTATACTTGATGCTGACACGATGTTCACACGATTAGTATCCTATGGATCTTTTCATACGTTGTTATCCCCTCGGATACATCGAGTATGTCATGTTCGTGTACTTTATCATGGCCATCATTGACTCCATGTATTCACATTTATCCATGTGCACTCATATGTTATTCATGTACACTCATGACCATATGAGCTCCATGTATACAGTAGTTATTATCCATGTGCAATAACATAACGTGCATTGATCCTTGTGTATTAATTGGGGCAGGGAGAGTGTAGTTGGTTATGTGATCATTATCCCCAGTAGTTGTTATCCATGTGCACTCCTTAGCTGTATCCATGACAACCCAAGCTGTTTATCATATTATATCTCATTTTACAGTCTCTCTCTTGTTGATTATTCTTTACAGCGATTCATGTATAGTTTTCTATAGCTTGCTTTATATGTCCATTCCTGGTATGAACTGTTGTGAGAGATATGTGCTCGTTCCGTCTTGACTGGGCATGTTAAAAATTTTACAGGTATTGATGAGGAGTACTGTCCTACCTAATATAGCATTAGCTTAGATGACACTGGCGACGTGGACCCTCAGAAGGATCCCACCGTCGCTGAGGACTTGCCTATAGTCTAACTGAGACTTATTACTTTATTTGTATTTCTGTTTGAGACTTTATGAGTTGTACTTGAGATTTTTTCTGGTGGTTTACACCTAGACTTTTTATCTGTGACTCTCTTGAGATTCATTCTTCTATTCCATCTTAGTATTGTGATTGAGTTACTTATTATTCTACTCTCCATTCGGAGTTTATTTTAGACTGTGTTAGATACTGTGACTCAGGACAGCGTTCTACCTCCGACACTGCGGCGTAGGCTGGGCATTCGTCACTTATCGTACCCTTGCACTGGGTGCGGGTCGTGACACAATCTGAGGTACATCCCTGCTAGCTGATCCGTCAACTGACAAATCCTAAAAGGGAGAAAATAAGCTACCTTCGTGAGTCGGTCAACTATAACACATATAGCACCTCTCCAAGCTGGAGATTTAGGTAATCCAGTTACAAAATCTAAGATAATATGCTCCCATTTCCATTATAGGATCGGTAAAGGTTAGAAATGTCACGCTGGTCTCTGATGTTCAATCTTGACTTGTTGGCAAACTAAACAATGAAAGACAAATCGAGCTATCTCCCTCTTCATGCCATTCCACCAGAAATGCTGACAGATATCATGATACATCTTCGTACCATCAGGATGAATTGAATACTGCAAACTGTGAGCTTCTATCATGATCTCGTGCATGATGTCACTATTGGAAACACAAAGATGCCTTCTATGTTAGAGCGTGCCATCTTCGTGAATGCATAACTCTACTCTTCGTCTTGCCTTATATTCTGCCCTAAGCCGCTGAAGCTTAGAATCCACTGACTGAGCTATATTGATTCTTTCAACTATGCTGGACTAAACTTGCATACTGGCTATCAATGCCATAATGGTAGGAACAACTACCTATATACCCATCTGCTAAAGATCAGTCGATAACTCTGGCTGTACTGTTAGAAAATAAGCTCCTGCTCTGCTACTCAACGTATTTACAACTACATTGGCCTTTCTAGGATGATACTGCAGGTTAATGTCTTAATCTATCAATAGCTCTTGCCACCTTCTCTGATGCATGTTAAGATTCTTCTGGGTAAACACATAATTAAGATTCTTGTGGTCGGTGAAAATCTCTACCCGATTTCCATACAAGTAATGCCTCCAAAGCTTAAGTACAAAACAATCACTGCTAACTCCAAGTCATGGGTTGGGTAATTCCACTTATGATCACGAAGCTGATGTGATGCATAAGCCACTACCTTGCCAAGCTGCATTAAGACGCATCCCAATCCTCTGCCTGAAGCGTCACAATAAACTGAAAATCTTCCAGTCCCATCTGGAAGCATGAGAGTGGGTGCCGTCATCAATTCTTGCTTCAACTTCTTGAAGGAACTTTGACACTCTTCTTTCCAAGCAAACTACACATCTTTGCTGGTCAACTGCGTCAAGGGTACTAAAATTTGAACAAGGTCTGATATAGATCGTCGGTAATAGCTTGCCAATCCTAGAAAACTACGAACCTCTGTAATGGTACTAGGTACTGGCCATGTCTCTATAGCTACTATATTCTGGGGGTCCAGTTCCACTCTACCTCTATATATGATATGACCTAGGTACGAAATACGATAAAGCCAAAATTCGTACTAGATGAACTTCGCGTACAACTGGTGCTATTTGAGAATCTGAAGGACTACTCGGAGATGCTGCTCATGCTCTACTTCACTCTTGCTATAAACCAAGATATCGTCTATAAATACTATCATGAACTGATACAAATAAGGCATTAATATGTGATTCATGAGATCCATGAATACTTTTGGCGCATTGGTCGTCCCGAATGGCATAACAAAAAACTCCTAATGCCTATATCTAGATCTGAATGCCGTATTTGGGATGTCTTGGTCTCTGACTATAATCTGAGGGTACCTCGATTGCAAGTCAATCTTCGAGAATACTGCTGCCCCACTGAGTTGATCGAACAAGTCATCTATCCTTGGTAGGGGATATATGTTCTTGATTGTTATAAAATTTAATGTACAATAATCAACACATAATCTTGATATACCATCTTTTTTTTCACAAGAAGCATCAGGGCTCCCAAGGAGATCCACTAGCACGAATGAATCCCTTGGTTCTGAGTTCTTCAATCTCTAGTACAGGATCTCCAATTCTGATGGTGCCATTTTGTAGACTCTCTTTGATACTGTTGCTGTTCCTGGAATGAAATCAATTGTGAACTTTATCTCTCTCTAGCAGCATGCCTGGAAGCTCTTCGGGAAATACGTTAAGAAATTCTTTTACTACTCTGGAAAACTGAACTGCTTCTACTACTGCCATCCGCAAGACTGGTGGAGAAGGTTCTACTTTGCCTCTAGAAAATAAAAACTCATCTTCGTCGAGAATAACAAAAATAATCCTGCCAATATGGTAGTCTGTTCTTGCATACTGATCCTTCACCCAATCCATTCCTAGGACCACATCATAGTCGACCATCGAAAATTCTATCAATCTAGCGAAAAACTCTCTACCGATAACTACGAATCAACATGAGGAAAGGACTTTATGTACTCCCACAAGACCGTTACTAGTAAGTATATTAAGCCATACTGATACTGACTCGGGCTCCAGTCCTCTCCGTGTTGCGAATCGTGTAGACATAAATAAATATGATGCACCCGAATCAAATAATATTGATGCTGGAAAAGAGTTGACAAGAATGACACCTGCTACCACCATACCTGATGCCAATTCTTCATCTACCGACAGAGCCATAGCTTGACCATGTCCACTTGGTGCTAGTCCCTTTTGCTGGTGACCTCTCGGCCTGTTCTGAACCGGAGCTTGGGTCTGAACATACAGTTACGGTCTCTGCTGCTGGAAGGCCTGGGCCTGAGGCGGCAATAGCTTTGGAGGCTGGTACTGGTGCTGGTGCCCTAACCGATGGACTGGTTAGGGTTGATGAAGATGAATTGGCTCTATGAGAAATAACCCAATTCTGTGATCCGGTGCCCCACAAGCCAAGTATAATCCCTGTGCTCTGCGACACTCTGTTACAACGTTCCCAAGCTTTCCATAATGAGTGCAGCCCATTACAAAAGACTGCTTCTATTTTTGTTGTTGAGGGTACGTCGGAGTCGAGTATTGAATCGACAAAACTGTGGTCGCCCTCCTAGGAGCTCCAATAGTCAATGCCCTAGCTGCCTATGCTGGTGCTGATGACTGAGATAACTGTCCATGAGGCCTTTTCCGTCCTCCAGTTTGATCTAATATCCTCTGTGAAGTGTATTCATACAACATTGCTGCTCATAAAATTGTATCAAATGTTTAGTGCTTAAACTGTTCCACAGCCAGAATAATCTCTAGGTGGAGTCCTTGCTGGAATTGCTATGCTCGATCTAATTCGGTCACCACCAAGGTAGGAGCAAACCGACTAAGCTTCATAAACTCGGTCGCATATCCATCGACCGTCCTTCCTTTCTACTTCAGATTGTTGAACCTGGTCTGCAGATCATACCGATCAACTGCATCAAAATACTTCATCTGGAACTTGTCACTGAATACTGCCTACAAGACAGGCGTCACCAAACCAACTGTTAGCATCACCCACCAGCTACGAGCTAAGTCTAATAACTGTAGGCTCACAACGGCCACCTTCTCTTCCTCTGGAATCCAAGCTGCCTCCAAAATAACCTCTATATCCTGTAGCCAATCATCGACATCAATAACATCTTCACTGCCATCAAAGAAAGGAGGGTTCATGTGCTCTGTTAGCCGCATTGTTCCCTTAGTAATCAGCTTTGCCAATAGCATCTTGTACTGTCTGCTGTAGGGCATCGCCCCGACGGTCTTGTGATGCAAGCAAGTCCCGGATGGGTCCCATTAGGGTTCTACTATCAGGATCTGCAAGCTGGGCTAGTGGATCCGGATCTCCAGAATGCATGACTCGAGATACTGCTCCAGAGTACTGGACTTGGCCGCAAGGTTGCTGCTGGTTCACTTGGTATTGCTGGTTCACTGGATGTGCTCTACCCGGCTGATCGGTAGGACCAGAAATAATACCGCTAAAAAAATGACATAAGGAATAATAAAGACTAAGATTGATCAAGGATAGAAACACCTTATCATGTCAAATTTCAAGAGGATTAGAAAACACGAGTAGAGATCAAGGGAGAATGTTAATTGAGACATCTATTCAGTAAAACCCTCACACATCTTGATTTACAAGACCTGCATGGGCCACCACTTAAACCGTATAATGCCCTAGTACCAGAATACTGGAGAACGGGGAACAGACACAGCTAGCTACGTACATTGGAGTAAAATCTACCTCGTAATATGGTTATGACTATCTAGATGCATGAGGAGCTATCTACAAGCCATCAGTCTCTTATGGTCAAGGTCAAACCTAGTGTCTCAATCTCAAGCAAGAAAGTAAATGTTACAAGATGTTAGATCATCAAACATATAAAGTAAGGCATCCCAAATATTACATATTCAGATGATCATGAAGCTAATCATACAAAATATGAAGACTAGCAAGAGTTAAGTCATACATGATCAACCCTAGGATTTGTCAATCATGTTACAGCCCATAGGCAAACAGAAATTTAGTTTCAATACAAACTAACACTTGCTCGACGACTAAACACCTCAAAAGAATAATTTACAATAGAATGGGAGAGCAAAATAAGAAACCCACTCATTGCCAGGATTATGTCTAGTATTCACCATCTGGCTAGAAAGCAGGTAGATCCTCCGGTGCTTCTCCGAAATCTGGCCATACAAAACCAGCTGGGTCAGACCCCAAAAAGAGCAAGTGCCACAAGGGAGCCTCAACTTAGAAACTAAAACTAGCATATAATAAAAGAAGAACTGATAAAAAAATATAGTTAAATAACATGAGAGACTGAGTTGACATAAAATATTAGCTTGTAGTATGAAGAACAAGAGGTGGAATATAATTCCCATGTTAGTTATGAGACAATTCATTCAAGCACGGCCAATCAAGTCCTACAACTTGCTATTGTTAGCTAACTAGGGTTATCACAGCTTAGTTACTAACAAGATGCAATGAGATATTTCTGCAGGCACAATCCCTGCAGACTATCCCGGTTATCCAAGCAAGGTTACAAGAGTTATTAAGTGAATTATTAAGTGACTTAGAGTGCAATACATGATAGTGTGCAGGAAATGTGCCCTACTCATCGGTAGGCTACAAGTCCACTGGTGTGGCCGGGATAACGGATCGCATGTAACTGAAAAATCTTTCAAAATCAACTACTTGATTAATCTAGTCATTAATCTAGTCAGATTCATTATGAATCCCTGACCATGGTAACCAGGAATCTATGTCCTAGACATGATACTAGATGAGACATGTAGCTTGTACAAGCATAATCAACCATGGGGTCAAGGAAAGAGTTACACTAGCAAGACATGAATAGCCGTCGTAACAGCAATCAAGATTATACATGTCGTATCAGGTATACTTGTCACTTGTCAGGAGTATTTGTCAGAAGTACGCCTCAACGGGCCACTATCAAAAATTATCAAGACGGGTTCATATTATCATGTTCAAGTCAAGTCAAGTTCAATACTGGCAAGTCATAAACATGATCAAACTTAATCATGCTTAATATTAAGAAGTTATCAGATTGGGTCGCCGAAAGTTAGGCCAAGTACAAGTTGCATGCAAGTTCAAGACATTACACTAAAAACCATATGAACAAATAAGGGGTATCATGGCAAGAAGGGTGCTGAACAAATAATTCTAAAAAAATGAGCTAGGTGGCACGGGGCAAGTGGCGTTGGGCCAAGTGAGCTAGGTGGCACAGGACAAGAGGCGCTGGGCTAAGGAGAGCACTGACTGGACAAGTTGTACTAGAGGGACAAGTGGCACCAGGGATAGCACGGCGCCAGGTAGCTTACGCTTGCTAGGATGGCACGTGGCCAAGAGGCGCGCGCGCACTGCGATGGCACTGTGCTAAAGAGCGCCGGCTAAAAGACGTGACGCTAAAGACTGTGCACAACCGAGATGGCACGGTGCTAAGGAGCATGCATAATTGAGAAGGCACGGCGCTAAGGAGCGCGCACAACTGAGATGGTATGGCACTAAGGAGTGCACGCAACTGAGATCACGCGACTCTAAGGAGCACAGGCAACCAAGATGGCACGGTGCTAAGGAGCACGCGCAACCGAGATGGCACGACGCTACGGAGCACGCACAACCGAGATGGCACGGTGCTAAGGAGCGTGCGCGCCCACTGTTCATCTTCACCAACCAGCATAACTCCTTCAAAATAAGTCAAAATCGAGACTTCCAAGGTTCAAATTGTGTAGAATTGAATTTTCCACGACATAGAGCCATTAGATCTCAGAAATAACATGGTTAAGGAGATCAAAACCAAGAGAACTAAAAATGTCATAAACTTAGATCTATATGAATCCATCCATCAAAACCAAAAATGTGAAGTTCTAAAGAGGCTTAGAATCAAGTAAAGAAGAGAATGGAACAATAAAACTTGAGATCCATCATGAAGCAAGTTTCACTTGCATAGGCTTTGGGTAGGTGGGAGGAGTTATGAAGAAGATGAAAGAAATAAATGAAAGTTATGGAGGAGAGAGAGAGACGTTGGTTTATATACCAAGCTATCCATCTCGAATCAAACCAAACCAAACCAAGCAAGGCAAAACTAAGTTGAACCAAGGGGAGCCAAATTAAGTCAAGATTAAACCAAGACTAGGCTAAATAAGGCAAGTTTAACTACGGTTCACCTAACAAATGTTAGAATTCCGGGAGTGACACCAGTAGTAGATAGAAGAAGGTCGTGATCTACATTACCTTAACTACGGAGGATTCTAGTTAGTGCAAGGTTCTCAAGCATAGGAAGTCCAAGAATTCTAATAGAGCATTTTCCTATGTCATGCCCGTTCCCGAATTTTATATTTCTAAATCTTGTTATTTAAAATTTTCCTCATAAATCAAGCTTTTTATTGTGTTTTGTATTTTGGTTTGATATTTGAGGATTGGATTTATTTTATATGTGAGACTACCCTGGACTTGCAAAAGATCCATTGGCATTGCCATAGACCTATGTTAGGACCCGTATGTAGAATGGACATCAAACCCGGATCAGCCTTGGACCATTAGTGTCACGCCCCAGTCCCATAGGACCGATCGTCCCCACATAAGCGTGATGCCACACGAGCCAAGATTGAGCTCGTGTAAGGCGATTTCATAGCGGCCGATTACAACAGCATGCGATAAGGTCGTCGCACAGAAGTCCCGAGCAAAAATATTGAATATACGAGGCAACACAAGCATTGAAACAAAATTAGAGTCTTTATTGATAATGAACATAGATTACAAATGCGGCGACACAAAGCCAAGTTACAATCACTCAATCTCACTTCTCTCTCTGAATACAATTCACTCACCTCTCTCTCATCTTTCAATACAGTTGACGAGGCAGTGGATGCTTCAGATAGGCGATGTCTATACATTATGTCCCGTATAAGTATGGCCTCCATACGGCTGCATGCCTCGAGACGCCAAGGAACTCCGTGCTTCGACGCATCCAAGCAACCTCCGCGCTAACGAGCTGCTACCTTTGTCTGCACATAAAAACTGTGTGGGTGTCAGTAATCAACTGTACTAGTGCAGTGAGCTCCTCGCCCACCCATACAAAACCAACACGTTCATTTACTTTATATAATATAACTTATTTATTGTCTTTATACTCTTGCCTTAGGATCAGTTTTAGGATAGATGCCTGGATTATTTGGTGTCTCTAGACTATCACCGTGCCCCGCACCAACAACTTACTGGTACTTTGTCTCTAGACCCTTTTCGAGCCAACAATATCAGAGTGTCGACTTATAATTTATCTTTCCGACTCATACTTTGGGATGCAACAACTAGTTTCGTGTCATCGACTTGGTCCGTACTTCAAACATTCGATGACGTACCTCACAAATCAATGTGATATGACTAACTTTGCCCCATGGTCCTTTCTATTAACTCGAGATGACCCACTCATGATGCCACATTCGTGCCGAAGCAGGTCTCCTTGTGTCATGTCCCAGAACCAAAATACTGACAACTAAGGATGGACTAGGCTAGCTATGTATACCAAACTACTCCAGTACTCCGAAATAACGTATAAGCTTTATAGATGGGGGTCGATACTATAATCCAACAGGCATTCCTAGGTCAAGAATCCAAGATATCTCAATTACAGACATTAAATAATGTACATGAAGTATGATCATCTGGAATATAAAATAGTAAAGCGTCCCAAACCATCATATATCAATGATCATGATGCTAGTAATACAGAGTGAAGAACTAGAAAGAGTAATAGTCATACATGATAAGCTCTAGCTATAGTCTAGAATACGAACATCATGTCTAAACCCGTAGGTTAAATGTCAAGTTCAAACACAAGCTAAACAAGTGCTCGGTGGCGAAAAACCTCAAAAGAATAATGTACATAACTAGTGGGCAAAAAGAAGTAACCCACTCAGGTACTCTGGTGCTCTGGCTAATCAACAACGAGTGGAAGGTAAGAAAGATTCTTGGGCATCTCTACCATATCTGGCCAAACAAAACCAGTGGGGTCAGACCCCCAATAGCAAGTACCACAAAGGAAGACAAACTATGAACTAAAACTAGCATACTAATCATAACAAGAAATAGAGAAAAAATTAAGTAAATACGAATCGGGACTTGTGAACTAACAATGCACTCATCTCGAGAATAGAAAAGATAATAAACAAAATAACAAGTAGCATAAAGTAAACGACATGTGACATAATGTAAACTTTGGACATGTGAATTAAATGGAAGCATGTGAAAATGTGAGCATGTAAGATAACTGGGACATATGAGCTTGTAAGATAACTGGGATATGTGAGCATATTGGATAACAAGGACATGTGATCATATTAGATCTATAAAGAACGAAAAATGATAAGATGAGTTAGAAACTATTCCGGAACCCAAATTACAAAACGTAAACCAAATAATGACCAGAGTTGTAATTCCTCTCTTGAAAAAAACTTAGTATCTAATCATTTATCGGCAAAAGTAAAGCATAAACAATAATATACTGAAACGAACAAATCTGGACACCGCCTAGACGAAACAAGACTAGACTGGACTCCATACAACAATTACGGCCAAGCAATGAGTACGGCTTTATACATTAACTAACTAGGGATATCACAATTCTAATTACTAACATTTACAAGTTTGAGAAATCCAAGTCCAATTACCTGCCCTGCAGGCTACCCGATTGATCCAAGCCAAAAAATAAGTATAGCAAACACACCACAGTAAGATACACGTATCCTAATGAAGTGCCCCACTCGACGTTGTGCTGGAAGAGTGCTCATCATGATAGATAGCTCCAAATCCCTAATAAATATATGTATATATAAGATTAGGAAACAAGGGGTGTAGGTAACCGAAAAAGTCGCACCTCCCAATGATCTAGATAATCAAGCTAGTAATATAGTTCCTAACATTTTCATATAGTATTCGGGTGTGGCATTTTGCAGAATCCATCCTAGACATGAGACATGCAAGACTAGACTAGACAAGCAAAAATGTGCACTATAACAAGCCCCAACAAGATATGACAATAGCAAGACTGGTGTGCGCTACGGCGAGCCACTAAGGTAACTGGACATGTACTGGAATCAAGAGTGCACCATGACAGGCCACTATCTAGTGAGCTAGGAAAGGACATGTACAAGAGTGTACCACGATGGGTCACTATCAAGTAAGTATTGAACATGGCATAGACTGTAAACTATAATAAATCTGGGAGGACATAGTAATACATAGTGAGTATAGAAGAACATATGAACATAAGCTAGTGTCAAGGGTATATAGGGTGTGCAATCATTCTCTAAGTATACAAGGTCATCTAATCATGTTAAGAATTTATTACACTCGAAGAAAATCTCAAAAATGGACAGAAACGGGCAAAAATAGTAAAAACGGCCAAATTCGGTATACCAGCGGTATATTGTGATATACCGACGATATTTCGGCCAAAGACAGAAAAATTTTGGACAGAAAATCGGTATACCATTGGTATACTTCAGAATTCCGATTATCTAGGCAGTAATAAAATTCCATAATTTGGCAAAACTTGTTTCGGCAATAAAAACTTAATTTTAAATCAAAATTTGGATTTTTAAAAGTCAATATCGCATAGAATTGAATTCTCTACAACATGGAATATTAGTTTTCATGAATTAAAAAATTTGATAGATCAATACCTCAAAATACTCCAAAAATAGGTTCTCGGGATATCGAATCGAGTTCTGATTCCCATCAAACTCAAAATCTATGTAAACAAGCTAGGTGAGGGCCCTATATATGTATATGTGACCAAGATCCAAGATGGTAACCCCAGTATCACTCTCGATACCAAGTTTTCTACTTAATTGATATTAGATTTTAATAGCAAATCAAGACCTAGTTCTAACCAAATTTAGAAATATGCATATAGATGAGAATCACAAGGAAAACATTTTTAATAAAATGAGTTTAGGACAATTCTAAGCATTTAATACCAAGAAAAACAAAAATGAAAATAAAATAATATGTTCAAAAATTTGGCAAGATGTACTTGCCTTGGTTAAGCTCCAAGCCTAATCTTCTACTCCACCACCAAGAGGGGTACGAAACCATACTCTAAGCCTCAAGGCCAAGCTTTCCTATGCTCTTGAGGAAGTAGAATGAAAGTGAAGAGGGACGGAAGAAAGAATGAAAAGAGGAAGGAGAGAGAAAGTAGAAAGGTATATAGAAGGGGAAATTAATCTTAACCGTTGTATGGTGATCCTTGCCAAAATCTAAGTCAATCGTGGCCATCTAAACAACACCAAATATCCAATGGGTAATAGGGTGCATCTACACTATTCACCAAAATATCTAAACACTATTTATCAAAATATCTAAAACACTATTCATGAAAATATCGAAAACACTATTTACTATCTGAAATCAAAAATATCTAAAATATGGAAAAATTTGTCCGGGCAGTATGCCGTCGGTATACACCGGTATACTGGCGGTATGACGATCAAGAAGAAAACCTACAATTTTTGGAAAATTTTAAAGCGTTTCAAAAACCAAGAAAATATGAAATACACTGTAAAATACATATCCGTATATAAATACCGATACTGTGAGACGAGTCTCACAACTCTCCCCTCCTTAGAAAAATTTCGTCCTCGGAACTTCCTAAAGGAAAACAAAAGCAAGCGAGAATACCAAAAAAACATGCTATCAGGATCAAGATAGGAAACTCAAAAATCATGAAATCCAACTAGAGTAATGTACAAGAAATGTAAAAGCAATTTAAACACATAGAACAACAACATCATGAATTCCTACAATCACATTAAAAAAGGTAGAACATAGATATACGAGTAAGTATACCTCACGAGTCAAACAGATATGGGTAATGAGCTCGAATATCTTCCTCGCCCTCCCCAGGAAGACTCACCCGGTGAGTGATGATCCCAGGAAACATGAACTAATCGAATAGTCCAGTTCTTGAGAACTTCTCCCTTCGGTCCCAAATGGATACGGGCCTCCCCTCATGCGATAGGCCGGTACCAATGGCCATCACAAATGATCTAGGATATAGCTCGAATCCAGAACATACCGACGCAACTGAGATACGTGAAATACGTCATATACCTCGTGTAGCAACGGTAGAAGAGCAAGATGATTGGGCAAAACATATGTATCATATCTCCTTGTTCGAGACTATCGAACAATCCAATATATCTAGTACTAAGCTTTTTCTTTACGCCAAATCTAATGACACCATGGGTAGGCATAATCCAAGGGAATACGTGGTCGTCGATTGAGAACCCAAGAGAACACCATAGCTGAAAACCCCAAATATGATGTCAGTCCTAAGCAACTCTGATATCTGATCTGCCTGACTACTCCGACTGACTATACAATCAATTCTGGCCTAAGCATTTGTCTCTCCCTAATATCATTCCAAGCTACGATGATCTGCATCTCCTGCCATACAATATCTCGGGAGGTGCCATCCGAACACTCTCCTGGAAGCTGTTGTGTAAGAGAACTCTACCAAGGATAAAAGCTCCTTATAGGAACCTACTAATATCAAAAGTGTACGACCTAGACATATCGTACAAAGTTTGGATCGTATGCTGCGACAGACATTCTGTCTGAGGATGGTATACTGAACTGAAACTCAAACGGGTACCCAAACTCTGCTAAAGACTCTGCCGAAAATGAGAAGTGAATGTAGAATCCTGATCTGAGACTATGCTAACTGGCACCATATGCAGTATGACAACCTGCCTTATGTACAGCTAGGCCAACTGCTCTGTAGACTAACCAACCCTGAAAGATAGAAAGTGGACAACTTTCGTGACTCAATCCACTATAACCCAAATGGCATCTCTACCAGTCGGGGTTCTAGAAAGACCAGTCACGAAGTCCATAGTAATATGATCCCACTTCCACTCCGGAATCGGCAAAGGCTGAAGAAGTCCGATCGGCTTCTGATGCTAATCCTTAACCTGCTGGCAAACCAACCACCGAGAGACAAATCGAGCTGTCTCCCTCTCCTCCTATCATTCCACCAGAACTGTTGACGAATATCACGGTATATGTCGTACTTCTTTAATGAACTAAGTACTGAGAACTGTAGACCTCTATCATAATCTCCTATCGAATATCTCTACTCGGCACATAAAGACGACTCCCAAACCTGAGTGTCCCATCCTCATGGATGCACAACTCTGCTCTGTATCCTGCCACACATTCTGCTCTGAGCTGCTGAAGCCTGGCATTTCCTAATTGTTCTACTCTAATCTTCTCTACAATGGTAGACTGCACCTGCAAGCCTGCCATCATAGCTGCCTCATAATGTATCACTACCTCAATGCCCCTCTCCTGAAGATCCTTCCGAAGGTGATGCTGCTTCGTCAAGAAATAGGCTCCGGGTCTCTTATTAAAGGCGTCTGCAACGATATTTACCTTCCCTGGATGGTATAGAAGGTAAACATCAATATCTGATGTGAACTCTAGTTATCTCCTCTGCTGCATGCGCAAATCCTTCTGGGTAAAAATCTTGACTCGATCCCTTTACAGATAATGACTCTAATGTTTTGAGGATAAACACAACCACTGCTAACTCAGGATCATACGTCTGATAGTTCTTCTTATGGTCCCGACACATCTAGAGAACCACGTGAAGATGCTTTCTATACTCATTCTCAATCTGATGAGATCTAAACACTGCCTTGGATATATTCTGACTCTGATCTAATGGTATCTGGACAGCAATTTAATCATTGAAAATACAACTGCGCTACTCAACTGATCAAATAGACATCTATCCTTGGCAAGGGATACCTATACTTCACGATCACCGTGTCAAGCTAACGATAGTCATTAACCATACACGATGAACCATTCTTCTTCTTCTCAAAGGGCTGGAGTCCCAATGCAATCTACTAGCATGAATGAATCCCTTGATCCTAAGCTGCTCAATAGCCTGATACGGTACCAACAACTCTGAAGGGGACATCCTGTAAACTCTCGCTGATACTGGCTCTGCTCACGAAATCAAATGAATATAATACTAATTCTTCCGAGCTGAAGGCAAACCCAGAATCTTATTGGGATAAACTTCTGGAAACTTATAAACCACTCTGGGCAACTGCACCTCCTTTGGAACTGCCATCAGTAAGACCACTGAAGAAGACTCTACCTCATTTCTTGAGAATGAGAACTTCTCCCTACCATAAATACGAAAGATAACCTTACCAAATGGCAATCTATCAAAGTGTGTCAAGCACTCAACCAAATTCATGCTTAGGATGACATCATAATCGTCCAAAGAAAAATCTACCAGCCTAGTGGGAAACTACTTCATGCACACTATGGCTCTATACGAGACATAAACTCGATCTACTCCCATGAGACGGTTACCAATAAGTATATTCAACCTAACAGACAATGTCTTAGACTTCTATCCAACTCGTGTCGTAAATCGTGCAGATATAAACGAATGCAAAACACTAGAATTAAATATTAAAAGTGAATAAAAGGGAATTAGAATGGTACCAGTAACCAACTCTCCTGCTACTAATGCCTTCTCAAAGGAAATTATGTAACCTCGGATATGACCTTTGGACACTGAATCCTTCTGCTGTCGACCTCTCCATCTCCAAACCTGAGCCTGAGCTTGAGCCTGAGCATACTGCTGAGGACTCTGTTGCTGTAACTGCTAAGATTGTATTGGTAATGGTCTCCGAGCCAGCAGTTGTAGAACCGGTACTGGCACTCCGAATTGCTGAACTGCTGGCTGAAAGGATGTTGAACCAGCCGAACTTCGCTGAGGACAAGTCCTTATCGTGTTGTCAAATGCTCCATAAGTTAGGCACAAACCCTGAGCCCTATGGCACTCTGACAACACATGTCCTGCCTTCCCACAATGAGAACATTCAACTGAAGTCGGCTGCCTCTGCTGCTGAAGATGCGACTGAGATGACTGCTGAAGGGAAGCCGCCAGAGCCCGTCCCCTAGAAGATCCAATTATCAAAGGTCGAACTGTTGGAGCTGGCGCTGACGACTAGAAAGATGATCCCCTCTGAATGCAAGGCTTCTTCCAGCCTCTGACCCTATCCCCAATCCTCTGAGAAGTATACTCATGACACATCACTGCCATCATCACGACATCTGAAGTCTGAAATTCATGCGGCTCCATCGATATGATGGTCTCCAGATGAAGTTCCTGTAGGAACTTTCTCTCATGATCCAACTCGGTTGCCATCATAGAAGGGACAAACCGACTAAGCTCGTTGAACTCTGTCGCATAACTATCGATGGTCATGCCCATCTACGCTCGAGCAACACCCTATGGCTGCTCTAGCTGAACTGGTACTACTGGCTGAACAAGGAGAACTGGCATCTCTGCCCTTGGGTCAACTCTAAACTCTGTCCCTGAATGTTGTGGCTGATCCTCCATAACTGGCCTAACAGAAGATTACTAACCTGCCATCAGTAAAAACCAAATACGATGGTTTAAAGGATTAAGAACAGTGCCCCTAAAATTAAAGGACACAATGATCAAGTCGAGGGAACAGAAAGGATCAACGATTAAAGCAGATATCAAGTCGAAGGAATAGTGGTAGATTAAAATAAGAAGGATATCAATGAAAAAGATTTGTCACTGAGATAACTACCAGCAACCCTTATATATCTGATAAATCAAACCTACATGGGTCACCACTAAAACCTATGTCATGCCCCAGAACCAGAATAATGGCAAGTAGGGGCGGACCAGGCCAGCTATATCACGCTCTGATTCCGTCGAATCGATAGTTAGGATTATGTCACGCCCCGATTCCGTCGAATCGATAGTCGTCCCTCGGACGTTGTGCCATAGGAACCTAATTTACGATCGCACAAGTCATAGTCATAAGGTAATCCGAGACACAAGATCTAAGAGAGTATGCAGACAAATTGAATCATATATTAAGTAAAGGAAACTTGATTCTTTATTGATAATGAATATCTTTTACAGACTCTAGTACAAGACTCATGTCGCGCGGGCTACAACATGACCCGATTATAAAAGAGTGCCGATGAGATAGTCGTTCCACACATTGCACACATCCCTTAAATACAACAAAGTACTCCAGTGACCTGGATGGGAGGGACGCTGAGTCATCTTCCTTGGACTGTCGAGAGCCTTCAAAAGTAGAGTCACAGGAAAAGTCTTCGACGCACGGCCGAAGCTTCATAATCACGAATGCCGTCGAGCTAGCTGGCACGTCCTTTCTTATTCGTAGGACCTGCAAAGAGCGAGGATCAGTACGATCACATGTAGTGGCGAATGGCTAATTAAAATCCAAGCTCTGTATTTGATTCAAGAAGTTTCGTAAACATGTTAGCTAGATATTTTTGTGATCTTTCTAACCATCCTGCTCGATTTGCAAGTTAACATGTTTTGAGGCAAGCATATGAAATTGTATAATGTTAAAAAACTATCATATTCATCCCGTGTCACATGCATTTGTTAAGCAGTGAAACGGTGTGGAGGCTACTGGCAATGTCAAGCCATCTCGGACAATAGCTTTGTTAGACGGTGACCCTTTCGCGGCGGGTAGTGAGCCCTGTGCGAAAGTTCTCGGACAATAGCTTGGTTAAACGGTGACCCTGGCGCTAGCTATACTTGTTTCTCCCGGGCAGAATTGGTCTCTTGGCCTAGGCAACCGTTCGAGGAAACTACACCTTTTCGACAAGTTGTCCAATGACCATTTTCTTTTGAACTTAGTCGATTTGTTTACTTAGCCGTATCGTTGCGATAAACGTTAATCAATTCATTCATTGTTTTGCATAGGCTAAGTGAATTTGCATAAGAAAACATATTTTCTATTTTCAATACCGGTAGATCAATAGCAAGTGTTTCGTAAAGAATTGTGCCATGATTTTTTTGATTCTACACTACTATGACAAGCATTTATTTTACTTCACATATTGAGTTTTTTGAAGTAGAGAGACGAGACGAAGGAGGTCAGCCACTCGCCTTAGGCTTGCTTTAAGCGAGCGACCGGTTGACTACACTGATGTCGCCTACGCGATCAGCTGCAATCGCATAAGCAACTGATTAGAACACTGTATAATTCAAGGATATTCGATATGAATGTGAAGCTCAAAAACGTATTACGAAAACCCATCGAAAATATTCACGAAAAATGCATTCACGAAAACCAAAGCCAAAGCCAAATCAAGTGCGGCATAAAAACCAGAGCAAAGGGAGGACTCTTCCGACTCAGCCGCAGAGCCAATCCTCGAGGCACAACCCGTTGAATATAGAACTTGATTCCGAAGAAGCCATTCCATAATGTGGATTGGATCTTAATTCAATCGTTCCCGATCGATCGACTCGGTCGATTCCGACCTATCGATCCCAACCTGAATCGATAGTGAGAGTGTTCCTTTCTTGCGTACCCCGTGGACAAAAATAGGACACGATGTAGGGACGGGACACTACACCATAACCAACTAATAAAAAGTTTTATCCTCAAAACTGTAAGGATAGAACCTACCTCTACGAGAACAATGATGAAAATTTCTCCTTCATTTCCGATTCAAGCTCCCACGTCGACTCTTCGACCGAATGGTTCCTCCAGAGGACGCAGACGAGAGGGATCGCTCGATTTTGCAGCAGCTTATCCTTGTGTTCTAAGATTTGAAATGGCTCTTGAACGTAGGATAAGTCGGACTTTAGCTCCAGCTGGCCAAAATCTACCACGTGGCTCGGGTCGTGCACGTACTTCCACAATTGAGAGACGTGGAAGACATTGTGTACACCTTCTAGCGCCGGTGGTAGGACAATTTTATAGGCTACTGGGGCGACCCGCTCGAGTATTTCGAATGCCCCAACAAATCTCAGAATCAACTTCCCCTTTGCGCCAAACCGAGTAATGCCCCGTATGGGCGATACTTTGAGAAATAACTAGTCGCCTTCTTGAAACTCAAGGGGTCGACGATGAACGTCCGCATAGCTTTTCTGACGACTCTGCGCAGTCTTTAGTCTTTCCCAAATGAGCTGAATTTTCTGCACGGTCTGTTCCACCAGTTTTGGGCCGAGAATCTGCCGCTCTCCGACTTCGTCCAAGCAAATAGGTGATCAGCACTTGCATCTGTACAAGGCTTCATATGGCGCCATTTGAATGCTGGATTGATAGCTATTATTGTACACGAATTCGGCCAGAGGTAGATGATTATTCCAGCTTGATTTGAAGTCAATTGCGCAGAGTCGTAGCATGTCTTCGAGAATCTGATTGACGCGCTCCGTTTGGCCGTCGGTCTGAGGATGGTAAGCTAAGATGTACTGCAACTTGGTACCCAGCATCGACTGAAGGCTACTCCAGAATCGCGATATAAACCGTGAATCCCGATCAGAGATGATGGAATATGGAACTCCGTACAGCCGTACAATCTCATCAAAATATATCTGCGCCAGACAATCAACGCTCCAAGTAACTTTGATGGCAATAAAATGCGCTAATTTGGTTAGTCGATCGACGATGACCCAGATGGCATCATTTTCCCGCGACATCTTCGGCAGACCAACAATAAAATCTATGCACACTTGCTGCCACTTCCATTCCGAAATTGCCAGATTCTGTATCTCCCCGCCCGGTCTCTGGTGCTCAGCTTTCAGCAGCTGACAGGCCATGCATTACGACACGAAAAGTGCCACATCTTTTTTCAACCCGTGCCACCAGAAGATCGTACAGAGGTCCTTGTACATCTTTGTGCTACCGGGATGCAAGGTATATTTCGCATAGTACGCCTCCGACAGTATCTCCTTTCTAAGTTCTGAATCGTCCGGAACGCATAGCCTACCCTTCAATCGAAGCATACCAGTTTTGTCTTCCCAAAGTCGGTCGTCCTGCCCGTCGAGATTAGCACTCGCATTTTCTTCAGGTACGGATCATCCTTCTGAGCGGTCTTGATCTTTTCAAGCAAGCTCGGCTCTAACTGCAACTTTGCCAATTGCATATTCTGGAATCGAAATCGGAGTTCGATGCCCATCTCTTCTAGGTCGCGTAATAGTCTGTGGTCGATGGATAGTGAGGCTATGTACTTCCGAGTCAGAGCGTCCGCCACAATATTTCCCTTTTTCGGCGTATAGTTGATAGTCAAGTCGTAATCCTTGATCAGTTCAAGCCAACGCCTCTGCCGCAAGTTCAGTTCCCTCTACGTGAATAGATACTTGAGGCTCTTGTGATCGGTATAGATCGTGCACGCCACACCATAGAGATAGTGATGCCATAATTTCAACGCAAACACAATCGCCGCTAACTCCAGGTCATGAGTAGTGTAGTTCTTATCGTACGGCTTTAGCTGTCGGAAAGCAAAAGATATCACCTTGTTCTGCTGTATCAGCACACACCCCAAGCCCTGACCGGACGCATCCTGAATATCTGAAAACCTTAATCCCTTCTGGAAGTACGAGAATCGGGGCCGAGACGAGCCGTTGCTTTAATTCTTGGAAAGAAGCTTCGCAGTTGTCTGACCAGTCAAATGCGACTCCTTTCTGGGTGAGGCGAGCAGGGCGATGCGATCTTTGCGAAGTCTTTCACGAAGCGTCGATAGTATCCCGCTAAGCCAAGAAAACTTCAAATCTCGCCGATGGACGTTGGCCGCTTCGAATCGACAACGGCTTCAACTTTCTTTGGGTCGACCGCAATGCCTTCAGCTGAAATGATGTGTCCAAGGAATGTGATGCTACTCAGCCAAAATTCACATTTGCTTTGCTTCGCATACAACTAATTTTCTCGAAGGGTCTGAAGCATGGTCTATAGATGCTCAGTGTGTTGCTGCTTATTCTTCGAGTAGACGAGTATATCGTCGATAAAGACTACCACAAACTTGTCGAAGAATGGTCGAAACACCCGATTCATCAAATCTTTGAAGGTAGCAGGGGCGTTCGTTAGGCCGAACGGTATTACCAGGAATTTGTAATGGCCGTAACGAGTATGAAAGACAGACTTTAGCACATCGTCCGGCTTGATCTTGAGTTGATGGTAACCCGAGCGCAGATCAATTTTAGAGAACACAGTAGCTCCTTGAAGCTGATCAAATAGATCGTCTATGCGGAGCAGGGGTATTTGTTCCAGACGGTGGCTTTATTTAGCTCGCGGTAGTCGATACAAAGACGCATAGAGCCATCCTTCTTCTTGACAAACAATACGGGCGCTCCCCAGGACAAGATGTTGGGTTGAATGAATTCCTTATCGAGCAACTCTTGTAACTGCACTTTGAGTTCTTTTAGCTCTGTAGGGGCCTTCTGTACAGGGCTTTCGAGATCGGTCGGGTATCAAAGAATGTATCGATAGTGAACTCAATCTCTCGATCAGGAAGCATGTCGGGCAGCTTGTCCGGGAACACATCGAGAAATTCTACCATAACGTCGGTCTGATCCGCTTTTGCACTATTCTGTCGCATGTCTCGACTTAAAGCTAGATAGCCTTCGCACCCGGAATGCAGCATCCGTAGAGCAGATATTGCAGAGATCACTATGCAGGTCGGCGACGCCTCACCACACGTGTAGCATAATTCAGGCACTCCAGGTATACGAAATATTACCCCCTTTTCAGCGCAGTCTATGGTTACGTTGCACGGACTGAGCCAATCCATCCCCAGAATTATGTCATAGTCCTTAATATCTAGAACTATCGCATCAAGACTGGTCTTTTGACCACCTATACAGATGACTCCGTCTCCGCAGACTAAATTTGCAAGTAGTGTCATGCCTGATGGTACGTTAACAGTGAGATCGAGGCCCAACAGTGTCAGGAAAAATTTGTGCTCGGTAGCAAAGTTTGCCAATATAAAACTATGTATGGCACCTGAATCAAACAAAACACCAACAGGTTTATTATTGAATTCCAGTATAACTGTCATGACTGTATCAGATACAAATGCTTCGTATCGAGTCATGGCGTAGACGTGCCATGAGCATTAGGGCGACGGTCTTGGCCATTCTGTTGTGCGGTCGGTGGAGCCCGAGGTGCTTGGCCTCGGTTCAGATTGTGTTCTTGGAGGCGCTGGTTTGACTTCTCCGGACAGTTGCATACGATGTGGTCAGTTCGGCCGCACCCGAGGCATACACCGTTCTTCAATCAGCACTCGTTGACCAAGTGCCTCTCCTTGTGGCGGAAAGTACAGACTACTCGATCCTTCATCTGGTTGTCGCCTCCATTGCCGCAGTTTTGATGCTTGTGTGCGTTGTTGCCTCCCGCATTACTATGGCGTTTGTTATTATAGTGAATAGCGCCGGTAGTAGTAGAAGGATACTCGAACTCCAAACGGAGGGTATGGCTGAGTGCCTCGCCCATAGTTTTGTATTCAGGCACCGAAACGTGAGCATGGATAGTAGAACGCAGGCCCACTTCAAATCGTCAAGCTCGACTTGTAGTGGTAGGCAGATAGTCTCCAGCAAATTTGGCTAGTTTGTTGAATTCAACCGCATACTGTCGCACTGTTATATTCCCTTACCTCAATTGCATAAATTCATTTTTTTTTACTGTCACACGGCTGCAGAAAGATATTCGGTCTTGAACACATTTATGAATGTAGCCCAGGAGATCGTCGCCGTCCTGACTTTACGTCGAATAGCCCGCTTCTGCACAGCCCACCAATCGTGCACGTTCATTCAAAGTAGAACTTGAGCACACGCGACTTTCTTCGAGTCCTCGACACCCAGAAGCTCGAACTTATCTTCCAGTTCCTCCAACCAGTCGATCGCCACCGAGGGATCTTCTGTGCCGTTGAAGGAAGTACGACAGCTTTTTATGAATTTTGACACGTCGAAGTTAGAACTTCTCGGTGCCGCAGGTGAGAGCACGGGCGCCTCTGGTTCGGCTTTGTTGGATCGAACCGCAGGCTGGGTCACGGCAGGCATCATTGTTGAATCGTTGTTGTTGTCCACGACAGATTGTATGATTTGCTGGAGGGTATTCAGCTGCTGCTGCTGCTGCAGCTTTAATTGAGCCTCGAACCGATTCTCAAATTGAGTCTAACGAGCCTATGCTTACTGACGATGGAGCTCATTTTGATGTTGCTGTATTTTAAGCATTTGCAGCATACGTTGTATCGGGTCATCGGAAGCTCCAGCTACACTAGGCGTCATTTCCGTTGGGTTGATGGAATGCTCGGGTCTAGAAGTACTCGAGCCGCTGGAAGCGCTCGTCTCGTCCTCCGCCCGAGCTGCCGCAACTGTAGGAAAAAAGGAAAGGCAACTCTCGTTAGTTTCAGAAATGTCCAGGGTTCAGCGTATGGAATAACTCATCTCATCGACACGAGGTCAATGATTTTGAGACTAGAACTCGACACTGGAGGCCAAGGACGTAAAGCCGTGCTCTGATACCATTATGTCACGTCCAGATTCAGTCGAATCGGTAGTTGGGATTATGTCACGTCCCGATTCCGTCGAATCGATAATCGTCCCCCGGACGTGATGCCGTGCGAACATAATTTACAATCGCACAATGCATAGTCATAAGATAATCTGAGACACGAGGTCTAAGAGAGTACGCAGACAAACTGAATCACATATTAAGTAAAGGAAACTTGATTATTTATTGATAATGAACATCTTTTACGGACTCTAGTATAAGACTCATGCCGTACGGGCTACAACAAGACTCGATTACAAAAGAGTGCCGATGAGATAGTCGTTCCATACATTGCATACATCCCTCAAATACAACAAAGTACTCCAGTGACCTGGATAGGAGGGACGCTGAGTCATCTTCCTTGGACTGTCGAGAGCCTTCAAAAGTAGAGTCGCAAAAAAAGTCTTCGACGTACGGCTGAAGCTTCAAAATCACGAACGCCGCAGAGCTAGCTGGCACATCCTTCCAGGTTCGTGGGACCTGCAAAGAGCGAGGATCAATATGATCACATGTACTGGCGAATGGGTAATTAAAATCCAAGCTCTGTATTTGATTCAAGAAGTTTCGTAAACATGTTAGCAAGCTATTTTTGTGGTCTTTCTAACCATCCTGCTCGATATACAAGTTAATATATTTTGAGGCAAGCATATGAAATTGTATAACGTTAAGCAACTATCATATTCATCCCATGTCACGTGCATTTGTTAAGCAGTGAAAGGGTGTGGAGGCCACTGGCAATGTTAAGCCATCTCGGACAATAGCTTGGTTAGACGGCGACCCTTTCGCGGTGGATAGCGAGCCCTATGCGAAAGTTTCTGCATAACCTATGTCGATGAAAGGCTGGCACTAGCTATACTCGTTCCTTCCGGGCCGAATCGGTCCCTTGGCCTAGGCAACCGTTTGAAGAATCTACACCTTGTCGACAAGTTGTCCAATGACCGTTTTCTTTTGAACTTAGTCGATTTGCTTACTTAACCGTATCGTTGCGATAAACGTTAATCGATTCATTCATTGTTTTGCATATGCTAAGTGAATTTGCATAAGAAAACACGTTTTCTATTTTCAATACCGGCAGTTTGATAGCAAGTGTTTCATGAAGAATCGTGCCATAATTTCTTTGATTCTACACTATTATGACAAGCATTTATTTTACTTTACATATTGAGTTTTTTATTTGAAGTAGAAGGATGAGACGAAGGAGGTCAGCCACTCGCCTTAGGCTTGCTTCAAACGAGCGACCGGTTGGCTGCGCTGACGTCGCCTATACGATCAGCTACAATCGTATAAGCAACTGAGTAGAATACTGTATAATTCAAGGATATTCGATATGAATGCGAAGCTCGAAAATGCATCACAAAAACCTATCGAAAACATTCACAAAAAATGCATTCACAAAAACCAAAGCCAAAGCCAAATCAAGTGCGACATGAAAACCAGAGCAACGGGAGGTCTCGCCCGACTCAGCCGCAGAGCCAATCCTCGAGGCGCAACCCGCTGAATATGGGACTTGGTTCCGAAGAAGCCATTCCATAACGTGGAATGGATCTTAATTCAAGCGTTCCTGTTCGATCGACTCGGCCGATTCCGACCTATCGGTCCTAACCTGAATCGATACCGACAGTGTCCCTTTCTCGTGCACCCCGTAGACGAAAATGGGACACGATGTAAGGACGGGTCACTACAAGCTATGTTTTCAAAAGTACTCAAGTACTCCAAAATAACATATAAGCTGTACAGATGGGGTCGCTATTACAATCCAACAAGAATTCCTAGGTCAAGAAACCTAGATATCTCAACACAGGCAGTAAATAATATACAAGAAGTATGATCATCTGGAAAATAAAATAGTAGAGCATCCCAAACCATCATATATCAATGATCATAAAACTAGTAATACAGAGTGAAGAACTAGCAAGAGTAATAGTCATACATGATAAGCTCTAGCTATAGTCTAGAATATGCACATCAGGTCTAAACCCATAGGTTAAATGTCAAGTCCAAACACGAGCTAAACAAGTGCTCGATGGCGAAAAGCCTCAAAAGAATAATGTACATAACTAGTGGGCGAAAAGAAGGAACCCGCTCAAGTACTCTGGTGCTCTGGGTAATCACCAACAAGTGAAAGGTACGAAAGATCCTCGGACATCTCTACCATATCTGGCCAAACAAAACCAGTAGAGTCAGACCCCTAATAGTAATTACCACAAAGGGAGCCAAACTATGAACTAAAACTAGCATACTAATCATAACAACAAAAAGAGGCAGAATTAAGTAAAGATGAATCGAGACTCGTGCACTACCAATGCACTTGTCTCGAGAATAAAAAATACATTAAATAAAGTAACATGTAGCATACAGTAAACGACATGTGACATAATATAAACTGTAGAAATGTTAATTAAACGGAAGCATATGAACATATGAGCATGTAAGATAACTGGGACATGTGAGCATGTAAGATAACTGGGATATGTTAGCATGTTGGATAACTAGGACATGTGAGCATGTTAGATCTATATAGAACGACAAATGACAAGATGACTTAGGAACTATTCCGGAACCTAAGTTATAACCCGTAAACCAAAGAAGGACCGGGATTGTAATCCTTCTCCCGAACAGAACTTAGTCTCTAGTCATTTACTCGCAAAAGTAAAGCATAAACAATAATGTACTGAAATAAACAAACACTACCAAAATAAGTCATATCAGCGACGTATTTAGCGACTCCAAGATAGTTCGTCGCTAATTTTTGGGGTTTTATCGACGTTAATATAAGACGTCGCTGTTTGTCGCCAACAGCGACTAATAGCGACGTCTTGCGGCTACAATTTGTTAAATGGAAACCTGCGTCGCAAGTTCGTCGGTACCCGTCGCTGAGATAGCGACGCACTTTAAGCAGCATCGTCGTTTATTATATGTCAGCGACGTTTAGCGACGTCCTATAAGGACGTCGCTAATCGTTTCATATAGCCAGCGAGGGTTTCCTTTTCGATCATTCACAATTTTTTCCCCCCAATTTTGGCCGCGCTCCTCCTCCGGCGATTTCCCTCCTTCGGCCTCCTCCTCCGCGGCGCTCCTCCGGCGATCTTCCTCCTCCGGCCTCCTCCTTCTCCTCCTCCTCCTTCCTCAGGTAGCTCCTCCTTCTCCTCCTTCTCCTTCTCATCCTTCCTTAGGTAGCTCTTCCCCTGTTTCTCCTTGTCTTCTAGCTCTCTCTCTCGCTTCTAGTTCGTGTCCACGAGAGCGTGGACTCGCTGCGGGGAACACGAGACTGACAGTAGACTCACTGCGGGGGACACGAGAGCGTGGACTCGCTTCTAGTTCGTGTGACACCTATTTTGTTGGTTTGGACACGTCGTGTCCCACTGTGTGGACACGAGACTCACAGTGTGACACCTATATACTGATACTGGAAGTTTTTTTGGGCATATCAACTGTCAATTTGATGTTTTGCTTGGATTCGAATTCTAATTTAGGGTTCGAGCCCTATTTACTGATACTGGGAGTTTTTTGGGCATTTTCAGGATTTTGAAATAATGAATAAATTGACTAATAATTATTATCGAGCCCTATAAAATTTTAGCTATGACACGAAGAATGGATACTAATCCTGTGAATGAGTTTTCTCCTAAGTATTCTTGACAGTTGAGTATGATTTAGCTCACTGACATTACTGAAATATAGAATAATTAGACTTTCTGTTCAGCACCCTTTGACTGAATTAAGTTGACCTGAATACCATATTTTAAATCCTAAATCTACGGTATGACATCGTGATCAGGACATAGTCCCTGCAGCCATTCGACTGGCGAGGCAGAAACTATGTAGCCGTAGATAAAGTTGACTGTCCTCCGACCCTCATCCCTCGGCAATGATGATACGACAACCTATCACTATATCTTATATAGTAGTAGATGATGTCTTAGTATTACATTATGTGAGTTCATCTTGATTTTGCTACATTCTTCAGATACTACATACGATAATACTACACCATATGTACAGTACATAGTTGATTCACACTAATGTATGCTAGAATGAATCTTGGGTTGTGTTCTGAGCCATCCGTTCTGCTACTTGGCAAAAAATTGAATTTATTGTACTTTATCTGCTTTTGAATTTATTGTACTTTATTGTGTTCTGAGCCATCCGTTCATGCTTATATTACAATTATATTAGCTTGCTTACCAGATGGCACCCATAACCCGAGGAGTGGCACGTCATTTGAGGGAAACAGTGAATGCTGAGGTGGCTCCTCCTACAGTTAAGGAGGAAGTGGGACCGGTTGCTAGTGAGACCGGGAGTTCTATTCATCCAGCACCGGTAGCTAGTGAGACCGGAAGTTCTATTCGTGCAACACTTGCAAGGGACGACATCTCTCCTCACGCCAAAGATCTCGCTTTTTCGAGGTGGTTGCGTGATTGTATCACTGAGCATTTGCGTGAGCTGCGTGGTTCTTATTATCTATTAGTACTTATTTCTATTGGACTGTTTGTATTGGGTTGTTTTTATCTTAGACTATTTGTATTGGACTACATATATGAATTAGTATTGTGTCAATCTCTGGATTGTATTGGTACTACGACCCTCATCCCTCGGCAATGATGATACGATAACCAACCGGAGAGGATACTCTGAGAGATCCATCTGAGTAGGACGTATACTCTGAGAGATCAACTTTACAAGTATGATATCAGTAGTGGGATTGAGTGTGTATGTCCTACTCAGATGGGTCTCTCACTGTTACTATTTTTTCTGACAGCATGGTGGATGTGCTCCGTCAACAGATTCTTGCTCCGAGCCAAAACTTTGCCCTAGAGCTCAAGTGGACATCTTTCGTGTAGAGCTCGAGTGAGAGGTTCCTGACAGCATGGTGGTCTCCTTTGTCAAAGTATCCGTGCTCATCACACATTGGTTGTGGGACGAGCACGGATACTTTGACAAAGGAGACCACCATGCTGTCAGGAACCTCTCACTCGAGCTCTACACGAAGGATGTCCACTTGAGCTCCGGGGCAAAGTTTTGGCTCGGAGCAAGAATCCGTTGACGGAGCACATCCACCATGCTGTCAGAAAAAATAGTAACGGTGAGAGACCCATCTGAGTAGGACGTACACACTCAATCCCACTACTAATATCATTCTTGTAAAGGTGATCTCTCAGAGTATACGTCCTACTCAGATGGATCTACAGAGTATCCTCTCCGATTGGGTTGTGTTCTGAGCCATCCGTTCTCACACTTAAAATACATATTAATTAGAACTGTGTTTTGTATTTTCGGGGAAACCAGGGATTTGATTCTGTATTTTGTATTTCGATTTCTGTATTTTGGCTCCAGCTCCATTTGCATTAATCTACGGTACGACATGGTCCCTGCAGCCATTCGACTGGCGAGGCAGAAACTATGTAGCCGTAGATAAAGTTGACTGTCCTCCGACCCTCATCCCTCGGCAATGATGATTCGACAACCTATCACTATATCTTATATAGTAGTAGATGATGTTTTAGTATTACATTATGTGAGTTCATCTTGATTCTATTATATCCTTCAGATACTAGATACGGTAAGAACGTATACTACACCATATGTACAGAACATAGATGCTTCATACTAATGTATGCTAGAATGAATTTTGGGTTGTGTTCTAGGCCATCCTTCATCTGCCTCCTTCCCTGTCCCTCTCGTTATGTCGCGAACCTCTTCCTCTATGCCATCAAAATCAGAATCCTCTACTCTTTTTCGCTTCTTGAATATTGACCCAGCTTCCAATAATCTCTCATTTCCCTCCGGGTCCACTCTACTCCCAATCTCTTCCTCTTTATACACGGATCTACAGAATCAATGCCATCCGAGGAAGGCAAAACTGAATCAGCATTGTCTTCCGGATCGTCCTCATCAAGGCATAATGGGCTGCTCAGCGTGCCCAGCTTTTTCAACTTTTCGCTGGCTGCAGGGTCGAAATGGAAACGGGTCCTTTTTGCCGGCCCGGAGCTCTGACTCGCACTCGTCGCCTCGCTACCGGTTTCCTCCCCTCCTCTGAAGCGGGTCATAAGAAAAGAAATTTCATACCTCTTCTTCACATAAACATCATTGCCGCCTTGTACTCGCGAGCCTCCTCGTCTGTGACGCTATCCAACTTCTCGGTGCCTATATTGTCACTCGAATTTCCCCTTCGACTCGTATCGTCCTCTTCTTCGCCTGTCTTTTTGTTTCCTGTCTTGCAATCATCTGCTATCACCGCCGTTTCATTCGACTCCTTCTCCGATGACTCCGAGGAGGAGGAGGAAGACTCGATAAAGGAGTCGAATGAGTCGGCGGTGATAGCAGATGATTGCAAGACAGGGAGCAAAAAGACAGGCGAATAAGAGGACGATACGAGTCGAAGGGGAGATTCAAGTGACAATGTAGGCACCGAAAAGTTGGATAGCGTCACAGACGAGGAGGCTCGAGTACAAGACGGCAATGATGTTTATGTGAAGAAGAGGTACGAAAACCTCTGTACTTCCTCCGGGTTGGAGGATTATGTCAAAACACACGGCTTAGAAAATTATGACATGTTAGTCTTCCGACACCGCGATAACATGGATGTCACATTAAGGGTCTTTGACAAGGTGATATGTTGTGAAAATATATATCCTTATAGTTCTCCTACGTATGTTGAAGAAAACCTCTGTACTTCCTCCGGGTCATGCCGCTGGCTGTGCTGCTTCCCCCTCCTTTTCCTATCCACTTCTTCTCCTCCGACTCTACACTTGAGCTGGATATCATATGTGGCTGAGAGAGTCAAATAAGAAGAAGGGAAGTAGGGGGGAGCAGATGGGTTCAGAGCCATGGTGGAGGAGAGGAGAAGGAAAATGCTTGATCAGAACTTGAGGTGGAAAAGTTGTGACGTTGATAGCGTGAGAGAGGGAGAGGGTGGAAAAGTTCTTCTCCCCCGACTCTACACTTGAGGTGGATATCATATTTTGGTTTCTGTATTTTGGCTCCAGCTTCATTTACATTAATCTACGGTACGACATGGTGATCAGGACATAGTCCCTGCAGCCATTCGACTGGCGAGGCAGAAACTATGTAGCCGTAGATAAAGTTGACTGTCCTCCGACCCTCATCCCTCGGCAATGATGATACGACAACCTATCACTATATCTTATATAGTAGTAGATGATGTCTTAGTATTACATTATGTGAGTTCATCTTGATTCTGTTACATTCTTCAGATACTACATACGATAAGAACATATACTATACCATATGTACAGAACAAAGATGATTCACACTAATGTATGCTATAATGAATTTTAGGTTGTGTTCTGAGCCATTCGTTCCCATACTTGGCAATTAAGTTGTGGACCATTATATTTGACATTGTTGTTACAAATTTTCATATATCTGTGTTGATTGATGGGATTGTGTTTCAAATGTGTTCGTGATTGTGTGTATCTGTGTTGTTTGATACTGTGTTCGTGATACACACCGTTGTTGCTGTAACAAATGGTGTAGGGGATGTTGCAAATGCTGCAGGAGATGCTGCAAATGCTGTAGGAAATGCTGCAAACGCTGTATTTTTTTATTTTTTTTCAATATTAGCGACGTTAAGCGACGATCAGCGACGTTCAGCGACAAAAATAACGTCGCTAAGTAAGTACCCCAACGTCGCGAACGTTGATGAATACCGTCGCTGATCGTCACTAAACGTCGATAATATAGCGACGTAGAAAAGTCGCAGAAGGTCGCCATATGGCTCTCAAGCCAGGTCAGCATCAATGCATGTAAAGTCGCTCAATGTCGCTAGTATACGTCGGTAAATGATGACGTTTTACGTCGCTGGCAGTCGCTAAATTAGCGACGTGTCCGCGTCGCTAAAGCTCGTCGCAATAGCGACGTATTGCGACGTTTTCTTATTTAGCGACTAGGTTAATCGCGACTACGTGCATACGTCGCTAAATACGTCGCTAATCGAAATTAGCGACGTATTTTCCCTATTTAGCGACGTCTTGAGGCGTCGCTGATTTGACAGATTTTAGTAGTGAAATTCGGACACCGCCTAGATGAAACTAGACTAGACTGGACTCTATATAACAATCACGGCTAAGCAATGAGTACGGCTTTAAACATTAGCTAACTAGGGTTATCACAATCCTAATTACTAACATATGCAAGTTTGAGAAATCCAAGTCCAGTTACCAGCCCTACAGACTACCTGATTGATCAAAGCCAAAAAAACAATTATAGCAGACATAATGCAGTAAGATACGCGTGTCCTAAGGAAGTGCCCCACTCGATGGTGTGCTGGAAGAGTGCTCATCATGACAGATAGCTCCAAATCCCTAGTAGATATATATACAAGACCGAGAAACAAGGGGTGCAGGTAACCAAAAAAGTCTCACCTCCCAATGATCTAGATATCAAGCTAGTTATATAGTTCCTAACATTTTTATTTTGGATTATGGGTATGGCATTCCGCAGAATCTATCCTAGACATGAGACATGAAAGACTAGACAAGACAAGCAAGAACGTGTACTATAACAAACCATAACAAGTCATGACAATATCAAGACTGGTGTGCGCTACGATGAGCCACTAAGATAACTGGACATGTACTGGAATCAAGAGTGCACCATGATAGGCCACTATCTAGTGAGCTAGGAAAGGACATGTACAAGAGTGCACCATGATGGGTCACTATCAAGTAAGTATTGAACATGGCATAGACTGTAAAGTATAATAAATCTGGAAGGACAGTAATACATAGTGAGTATAGAAGAACATATGGACATAAGCTTGTGTCAAGGGTATATAGGGTGTACAATCATTCTCTAAGTATACAAGGTCATCTAATCATGCTAAGAATTCATTACACTCGAAGAAGATCTCAAAAATAGACAAAAAGGGGCAAAAACAGTAAAAAAAATCCTAAAACAGCCAAATTCGGTATACCGGCGGTATATTGCGGTATACCGACAATATTTCGGCCAAAGACAGAAAATTTTTGGACAGAAAATTGGTATACCATTTGTATACTTCGGAATTCCGATTATCTAGGTAGCAGTAAAATCCTAAAATTTGCCAAAACTTGTATCGGCTATAAAAACATAATTTTAAATCAAAATTCGAATTTTCAAAAGTCAAAATCGCATAGAATTGGATTCTCTACAATGTGGAAGTATTAGTTTTCATGAATTAAAAAATTTGATAGATCAATACCTCAAAATACTCCAAAAATAATTTCTCGGGATATCGAAACGGGTTCTGATTCCCATCAAACTCAAAATCTATATATACAAGCTAGGTGAGGGCCTCATATATGCATATATGACCAAGATCTAAGATGGTAACCCCAGTATCACTCTCGATACCAATTTTTCCACTAAGTCGACGTTGGATTTTAATAGAAATTCAAGACCTAGTTCTAACCAAATTTAGAAACATGGATATAGGCAAGAATCACAAGGAAAATATTTTTAACAAAATGAGTTTAGGACAATTCTAAGCATTTAATACCAAGAAAAACAAAAATGACAACAAAATAATATGTTCAAGAATTTGGCAAGATGCACTTGCCTAGGTTAAGCTCCAAGCCTAATCTTCTACACCACCACCAAGAGGGGTACGAAACCACACTCTAGGCCTCAAGGCCAAGCTTTCCTGTGCTCTTGAGGAAGAGGAATGAAAGTGAAGAGGGAAGGAAGAAAGAGTGAAAAGAGGAAGGAGAGAAAAAGTAGAAGGGTATATATAGCAGGGAGAATTAATCTTAACCGTTGGATGGTAATCTATGTCAAAATCTAAGTCAATCATAGCCATCCAAACAAAACCAAATATCCAATGGGTAATAAGGTGCATCTACACTATTCACCAAAATATCTAAAATACTATTCATGAAAATATCGAAAATACAATTCACAAAAATATCTAAAATCAAAAATATCTAAAATATAAAAATCTGTCCGGGCGGTATGCCGTCGGTATACATCGGTATACTGGCGGTATGCCAATCAAGGAGAAACCCTACAGTTCTAGAAATTTTTTAAAGTGTTTCGAAAACTAAAAAAATATGAAATATACTATAAAATACGTATCCATATATAAATATCAATACTGTGAGACGAGTCTTACACCTTGCTATAGCCAAATCTTAGGCTCCATAATGGTGTTGCAACCATGCATACCATTTTTACTCTATTCGTGTCGTACTTTTCTTTCTTATATCCGATCGATATCGGGCATGTGGATTGCCTCCTAGCACACTAACTCATCTATATGAAAGATCACTAGCAATGTCAAGCTATCTTGGACTTGGCTGAGGATAGACGAGGATCATCCTATGTGGTTCATCCAGTATCATACTTTAGCCAACTCACTTCTCCCGGGAATGACATGATCCCGTGGCCCCAGCAATCATGTCGAGGAAGACTACACCTTGTCGACAAGTTGTCCATGACCACGCACCTACGACGACTTCTAGACTCAACGTAAATGTAAGGCCTACAGATGATACAACGTACTTTCTCTTTCTTAAACTTCTTTATCCATGTCCATACTTTCCATTCTTCATGCGAGACTCCTAAGCCACGGGACCAATCTCAGCAACCAATGGTCGCATGTACTTTACATTCTTTGAACACAGGGAACGGCTATTATATAGCCTTCCAGATAGACCTGAACAAACGTGTTCCTTAGTATCCTATAGACCACGACATACTTATCCTTGAACCGACCGTGGCTCGTGCATTAGACTGACTGGTGTTCTATACGTCACTATCATCCAAGTCATACTTTATATGATGAGCCTTAAGATCGTAGGACTATATGACTTGACAACCGCAGAAAATAAGGGACAGTGCTTTCTATGACTTCGAAAGCCCAGCATAACTTTGTCTAACTTAATCGTGCAACAACTTGATGAGCAAAGGCTACGCCAAGCCTCGACTCCTGGGAACGTATCGTACACACGTTCTACTTGAACAACCAAGTTCTCTGGATGCCTAGACTTATGCCACAAGTCGTGCGATACAACTTAACCCGTGGGACAAGCAAAGGTTATGCCAAGACTTGGACGATAGGACCGTTCTTGTTTTATCAAACATCTATATGTGCGACGCCTATGACTTAGGCTAAGTTCATAGCTTTGTAGCAACTTAGACCAACTTTTCTTCTTCCAATCCACGGGACGAAGAATCGAGTGTTATTTTGAAAGCACGATGTATGATACTTATAAGTCGACCGTGGAACCTTTCCATGTTCTAACTCAGTATGACCCAAGTTGGAATTATTCTCTTAGCTATGTGGATTCATCTCTTTTATTATCAAGCCTACTTGTGCATTTAAAAACTTTTGTTTTATTAATGTGAAGGCCAAGCTGAGGTAAGTTCACCGAAGCCACCCACCTGAGCGAGGAGTCGCCTCGACCGAACGAGTCTTCGAGTAGCCGTTGTATGGCCAATTGGTATTTTGATTCCTCCGATTGAGCTGAGCGGGACGGGGCATTACATTATACACCCCTCAAAAAAATTTTGTCCTCGAAACAAACTGAGCACACTTATCGACTTGTAACTTGATTCAACATCCAACGATTCTCACACACATTCCTCATATATGTTTCTTCCATCTGAGCCATCGTGCTTTAGTTATTTTTTGACACGAACAACTATATCTGACTTGGGTGACTTACACTCATCGCACACACGGACAAACTCGATTTTAGGCAAACCACCCGATCAACCAACATTCAAGTTCATCCCAAATATAATGATCGCACTACCTTTAATATTTTTCCAAAAGACAATTTCAAAATCTTCGATAGTTTGTCGTTCCTCTAGTCTTACTTGAATTCAATGTATCACTTAGTTAAATCGTGCACATATTTCAGACGTCCCTAAAATACGTGTATTTCAGCCAAGCCTCGTAATAGAGAATCCGCCATCACCACTCTAGTCAGATCGTACACATATTCAAGCATCCCTGAAATATACGCATTTCAGCCAAGGCTCGTGAGTGGTTTCTTCTCGATTTAAACAATTTATCCACCAATGCCAATATCCAATTTTCTTATACAAGAATGTTTGCCTAACTGCTAGGCTATGTCTCTAGGCTAAAGTAATCTGTCAGTATTGGAATCATAGTTCACCAACAATAATATCAACACTGTCCCCATTCCTAAGGTCAAACCAAAGTTGATAATACAAGATTTTCTACCCAAGCTCGCGTCACTCAGATTTCTAAACATCGAGCATATCACTCCCCGATCCCGGAGGATCAAAAACTAGCCACTGGGCGTGATACCGTACAAGTCTATATTGCACTTGTACAAGGCAAAACCATTACAGTTCTTGGTATTTCTCAAAAAACAACGATATCGCAGCAAAACCAAGCGAATAAATTAAAGTCATACAAGATATGAAGAAATTGATCTCTTTATTGATAATTGCAATAGATTACAAGACTTGCAGCAAAATATAGAGTTTACAACTGATTACAAGACTCTTGAATAGCCAACTGAATATATACACTTGCCCTTTAGGCTACAACTGAAATATGTCGACTTCTTTATAATAAACTTACAAATTTGGCTACGATCTTACTGGTACAACTGAGTTACATTGTTCCATACATTATGTCCCGTATAGCAATAGACATCGTCTTGCAAGAAGAGCTTCTACACACCCATCCGATTCGTCGATGCCATGCACTGATCAAACGATTTCCCCCACACACAAGCACCTGTAATATTGCCTACAACGTGGGTCAGTACATCGTCAATGTACTGGCGAGTGGTGCTGGCCCAACTCACCTAAGAAGACAACACTAAGTAATGATGTTGTAAAACATTATTAAAAGTGGTCTTTCTCATTGCCTTAGGGTCAATCTCAGTTCATATTCTACAGAAGTAAAGCATACATCTTATATATAACCAGCATAATGTAAAGAATCTATTATCACTCTTTGATGATTTCTTATCCACGGTCGTGCAGCTATCATTTTACATTTATAATACCTACTCAGCCTGTACAAGACATTTTTAGAAATAATATTATATTTTAATATAATTGTCACCGTTCAGGTGATTCTTACCAACAGCCGACATCCTTCCCTGTAATTGAGTAATAACTTACTCTTTCTGCATAAGACATTGTTGAAACTGGACCTATCTATATGGAGGTCACTGGCGACACACCATCTTGGACCATCTTCCTAGCGAACGATTAACTCCAAATGGAGTACGAATCTATGGAAGGTTTCTGAAACACCGTGCTACTACTTCAGCACCGTAGGATTTCGGCGTCCTTTCAGTGGGCAGTTGCAAGCCCCCAACTGCAAGTCCTAAAATCCCGATGTTAGTACGTCGATACCATCCTTGTTCCCCCTAGGATTAATCGGGTTCGTGGTCGGAGATTACCGTTCTGGGAACTACCTTGTATACAAGTTGTCCATGACCATGCAAGTATATATAACTTATCTAAGAAGAAAACATATAATGTATGATAAGGAAAATAAAGTAATTTAGCCACCATTCTCATTCTTATTGTAAACCCCCTAAATTTTCACCATAATTTTTTAAAAATTTATTTATTACGATATGGATTTTTATTTTTGTATAGTACGTAAGTATGAAATTTTTATTTATTCTTATAAAAAATATTTGGTTATTGTTTTTATATAGAAATCGATATTTTTTTTATGGTATTTTCTGTCAAAAAGGCATCCCATGATAATTGTCAAAAACTTTACTTTTACTTTTTGAAAGAATATTTTATTTCTTGCTTAAAGTTGTAGTAATTTAGAAAAAAAAACCATGAATTATGTAAATATTTTGTTGCATACAAGGTACATGAAATTTATTCATGTATATATTGTTGATTTTTGAAATTAATTTATTATTATTTTATATTATTTATAAAAAGATATTTTCAAAACAGTTTGATTTAATGTTTAATTATGATGGCAATTTAAATTTGACATATCTTATCTTTATTTAAAAAAGTTCTAAATTAAAGTTGTGATTTAAATTGGATTTCGATTTGGTTGAATTGGCTTTAAATCTATTTAATTAAATGATAAATTATCTATTGAGGATTTAAATAAATCCCAATCCCTATCCAACTGGAAATTCCCACCTCCTATAAAAGGAGAGGTACTCCTCCAGAAATTTTTTATCCACAACAACTCGTGCATCGTGTCCGTGTACGTATCCCACTCTTATTCTATATTTACATCTACATTATTCCCTATCACGGTGTCGACAATCCCGACACGATAAATCAATCCTATCCGATAACCATCTTCTCATCACATGCCGTCGCCACTTGCCTCCGCAGCCAGCAACACCAACCCAGCCACCATCACCCTGTCGCATTCCACCACGACATCAACACCGCTAACCAAACCAGCAACCCGTGACAGTCGACCACCCTACATCCTTGTCGGAACCCCCGACTCATCATCGCCACCACCATCATCTCGACACCACCACCACCATGCTCCGACAACCCCCATCCAAACCACCACCATCACACAACCGAACCATCGTCACCACCATCTCAAAACCCCAAACAATGAGGAAGATGAGAAGGAATCCTCACCTGAGCCCGCCGAGCTTCGCTCCAACTCCGCCGAGTCCAGCCAAGCCCGAGTCAGAGGCCACGCCTGATCGGATTCTCTGGGCTTCTTTCCGCGGTCGATG